>LT669788.1:21599685-21869321 GCA_900128785.1 Arabis alpina | reverse complement strand
CAGCCAGACGATCATCTCTAGCTTGGGCTACACCCGCGGCCGCAACCGCACCCACAGCTGGACCAACACCACCAGCACCACCAGCCTCAACGGGACCGAAACCAGCCCCTACAGGACCCACACCGGCCCCAACAAGACCCAAACCGGCCCCCACACTGGCAGTCACACTGGCAGTCTGACCATCATGCACCGACTGCTGACCTGCCGCAGGCCCATGCGCGGAACTCTGAGCCTCACTCACGACTGGCTCCTCAACGAGTTCACGACCCCGGCCTCGGCCCCCACGACCACGCCCTCTAGCTCCTCTAGCCATCTCACAGCACTCACACGCAGACCAGCTAAGAACTAGAAAGACTCAAACACAACAATCAACACTTACCGTGAAATCTCTTTGAAGGCTCGAAGGAAGATGATCTAGAACCCCCAAACTCACAGAATTGAAATTTACCAAATTCAATCCTAGCAGTTCTATCCCGTCCTAAAACCGTAAGGGCTCTGATACCAAACTGAAACGACCCGACCCGTTTTTTTTTTTACAATTAACCCATGGTCTCGGACTAGCATTCCCATAAATACTATCCTCAACAACCAAGCAACAAAACAAGCAACCATCGGATAACACGATAATAACCAAACAATTCATTCCATTAAAATAACTAAACCAGTTCAACTTAAATTCCAATACAATAAAACCAGCAACCTAGCGGAGTTCTAAAACAGAAATGGAAAGCAATAAAACCACACAGCAACACACAACACGAGACCCTAGATCATCTCCCTCTTCGTTGCCATGATTCCACGATCACAATTTGCCTTTACCTGCATCACATAGAAAAAAGAGATGCGTGAGTATTATCACAAATACCCAGTGAGACGGTCCTCCCATCTACGACTGCGCACACAGACGGGATAGATCCGCTCAGGCAAACACGCATCAAACAATCACACAAACACAACAACACGGCTCAACCACAGCCCAACAGGCGGCCTGTCGATCGACACTACCACTAGGTGTCGATCGACACCCCTGCTCACACCTGTCGATCGACACACCCACGGTGCCTGTCGATAGACAGCTCCACAGGATCCTGTCGATCGACACAACCTATAGGTGTCGATCGACAGCTCCTCGATCACCTGTCGATCGACATAACCACTAGGTGTCGATCGACAGCTCTCGTGTTACCCTGTCGATCGACACACCCAAGTGCTGTCGATCGACAGGCCGTCGCAGATTCATGGGAAATCGATCATTATCCTCTCGTATCGATTCCTCCTCTGCGTTAACACGAAACCTGCACGAGTAAACACAATCCAAACAATCCACACGCAATTCACAGACAGATTCAACACAAACAAGATCAATCAACAATTTCAACCTACCACCAAACAACCCTAACGAATCCACCGGCCCAGAAGCCATGGTCACGCACTCACCTTAGATTTTCGGATAGAATTTGTTGGATATTGAGGCTAGAAACGAACCCACGACAATCTCCACAAGAAACTACTCTAAATCTCTCAAGAAACGAAACCCTAATTCTCCAAAAACTCACAGGAAATAGAGAACTCCTCTCAAACTCTGTCTGCTGCGTTTTTGGGACTTTGGTTCGCTCAAATGCGGCCAAAAACCCTTAAATACGAAGCCCTAGGGTTTCCCCAAACCGGCCCGGTCCAATTGAACGACTTAAATTGAACCAGAAAACCAACCAATTCGGGCACCTGTCGATCGACATACACTAGGTGTGTCGATCGACAGCCCCTAAGAGCCATGTCGATCGACAGACACCACGTGTGTCGATCGACAGCCCCTAAGAGCCATGTCGATCGACAGACACCACGTGTGTCGATCGACAGCCCCTCCATTTTACCAAAAATGGTTCACGGGCGTCACAATTCTCATCTTATTACTGTTAGGTTTCTGAATGTCATCCTTAAAATGGGTTGTCACTTTTTGTATTTACCAGTTATATGAATCCTGGTGACGACTTATTTGTGTTATGGGTTTTGCAGACTCTTTTCCATTGCTACTGTGTGTGCCGAGACAATATCATATCCTCATCCTTCTCAAGTACAAAACTTTGGTAAGGTGTTCATTTATCTCAATGACTATCATATCTCTCTGAATTTGCTACATTGGGTTTTCGTTGCGCCCTGTAGCCAGTAAGTAATGGCTTCTTGCTGTAAAGTGCTGTTGAAAATCTTTGAGCTCTACTTTCATCTTATCTATTGTGCAGCGAATGTGGGTTTGATTGTAATTATAACACGTTTTCCGGTTCTCTAGGTGAATAATCGTTCATGGAAAGGTTCTGACATGGAGGAGGGGGAGAAAACATGAATTTAGGTGAGAGTCCATCAAACCTGCTAATTGTATTGCAAGTGGTAGTGGTTCCGGTTCTAACGTTATCTTTCTATTGTTCATTTTTGCAGCTATTTGGTGAGAGTTTATTAAAGTGGCTGGAATACGGTCTGCATAACCTTTCAAATCTCCAGAGAGGTATGATTTGCATTTGCTTCAAAATTAAGAATTTTTATAAATCTAATATGTTCTTCTTTTTGGGTATGAAATTTATTTTTGCATATACAGTAAACTATTTTTCTCATACTTCTAAATTTATAATATCGTATTTGATGAATTTTGCTAGAAGTATTTTTTAGTAGATGTAACATACTCTGAGTAGATGAAGAGATTCTCACCATATTCTCTGCAATATCAACATGTTAGGTTTGAAATTACAGATCAGACTTCCTAATGTTTAGACATTAGCGTTGCTTTCTCTTTTATTTCACAAATTTTGTTCTTGTTATTTATCTTAAGATTTGGCTACATTTTTCCATTGCACCCTATGTTGAAGTAGGAGACTCCCAGGCTGAAGTAGGACGTGCACCTATTCTTATTGCAAGCAAGGTCTAAAATCCATTAGATATTATAGCTCCAAATGACAAGTTTTTTTTTCTTTTTAATCTTTATATAAGTGTTCTTCGTATAAGCTAGAATACTTACTCCTGGAGAAGATTGGGAATACATGAGAAGATTGGGAAGCAAAGATAAGATGTTTGAACCACGTTGTGTAGGTAATGCAAAATTTTACATATCTGACATATGAGGGAAAGTGGGAGAATTCCCATCATTCTCAATCCAAATTTGTTATTTTGTATCCTTTTTTTGAACGGAGGTTGTCTTGCTTTAGATTGAGTGATTACTTTGTACTTACCAAATTGTGGTTATGTAAGCAGATTATTTCAAGAATATTAGCAACTATAAGAAAGACAAGTACCTTGGGCTACTGCAATTGTAACTGATTGTTTCCTCAAATATTGTAGTTTTAGAGCTTCTACAAGAGACATGTTTTTCATAGACTTTTTTTGGTAAAATTTATGCAACTGTTGCTATGCTGAGAATGAAAATGGAACAAGGTCAATTATCATAAGAATCACATGAAAGTGTGAAATCAATTCCCAAATTGTAAAAAAATGTTCATCAACCTAATTTAGTTATGAAGATTGGATACAAAGCATTGGTTCCGAACAAGCATTATATCGTAGTGCAGTATTTTACAATACCAAACAAGGTGGTTTTCCATTATAAAATCTCTTTTAAAAGAGGTTGTCACTCAATTTTCAATCCACAAGCTGATTATCACTAATTCAATTTGTTTAAGTTGACTTGTTCTCTTGTTTGCGGGTCCCGAGGTTTGCTTATGTTATTTGTTTGCCTTAAAAACAAATGTTGTTTAGTATAAACACCAATACATGACTAAATTAAACTATAAAGTATAAACTTTAGACCTTGGATCCTACATATGATGTCATTTTGTTTTCTCAAACATAACTGCACTACATTATTTTTGTTTCCATGTTTTGGTTAGCTTCGGCAGATGGATATAGCATGACTTTTGTGACAGTTAAACTTAAACTTACAAGTGATAACAATGCCAGCCTCCGCTTCATTTTCTCTGATTCATCTCTACATAGCTCTGCATTGCATGGTATTATCTAAAATGCTTTTATGACAATAATCTACTATTGTTGATAACATTTAACAAATTATAGATTATCTAGCTTCACCAAAATTGTTGAAAACCATTTACTTAATTAATGAGACTCACAACAAAACAAAATAAATTAAACAGAAACCTACCAGAATTGCGCATTTAACATTTTCTAATCAACAAAGACTTTTCTTTTACGGCATGATAAAACTCTCTTTTGCTTTAGTTGAAAGGGATAGCCGGAAACTGCAAAGACAATGCGATTTCGATAGCTGGATAGCCGAGAAGCATATACGTTTGTTTTGGTGGCTCATTCAACACCTAGCAAGGAAGACATTTCTGAAGCTTATGTTGCTTACGAGCATAAATTTGCTAGCTTGAACGTAAAGTTGTAATTTGAAAGTCCGACAATACGAGAATATTGTTGTCTTTCATATGGTGAGTACCATGTGAGACTATTGTTGTCTTTTCATATGGTGAGTACGATGGTTGCTAGTTAAAACCGTAAAATTGTAATTAAGTTAGTAATTGTATTCACTTTGCATTTAATTGCCATAATATTCCCACAAATTTACATTTTGTTCATACATATAAGGTTTTGATTTAAATAATCCTTAAATATTAACAAAAATATATTATTGGTAAAACTCTCCAATATTTTGATGCAAACTTACATACAAATTTTATAGATAAGATTATTACTTAGGGTTTTTTTTTTGTCAACAATTTAGAGTTATTTAATTATCATTTATGAAACAAAAACTCGCGCGTATGCGCGGATACTCACCTAGTCTTCTTAAAGAACCTATTGGTTCTCACTTCTCATAATGTATGTTCCATAGTCATCGGTTCGGTTTTAGTTTATACCCGAGAACCGAACAAAAACCGAATAAGACCAAAACACGACACAACTTATAAACTTACTCAACCCGACTTTTGATCTTACTGGTTTATTACATTTCCTTTAGTTTGTCCATAATATTATAAATATTTTTATTTTCATCTACTACATCAAACTTACCCAAAAGAATATATTCATACAATCAGCCAAACAATCATAATCAACAATTATGCGAAACTTTTTGTCAGCATATATAATTTATGCATGTGAACTTCTAAAGTGAGAAATCTTATAAACTTAATGAATTATACAACGAAATGAACCCAAACTAATTTTTAAATTATGATTTTTTCTATTTAAATTTCTACAATGACTAAATAAAGAAACTAGTAGTTAAATCGATAGTAGGTGTCTGGCGCACTCAGGGTCGGGCCTGAGCAGAGGCTCAAGAGATATGGGCATTGGGCCTCCAAATATTTCTGATTTTTTCTATTAAAAAAGGTTCCCGGAAATTTTATGTTTACAACAATAAGCCCCCAAAAGTTCTATATTTGCAATAAAAATCCTCCAAAAGTTCTATATTTACAGAAAAAGCCCCTAATTATTTTCAATATTAACATTTCTTCTCATTTTCTTTAAATATATCTAAAAAGCCCCAATTTTTTTTTTTTTTTTTGCTTTGGGTTCCCAAATTTTCAGAACATGCCTTGGGTGCACTTCAGATTATAGCTTAGACCACCTCCACTGATATTTCTTGTTAGGTTTCTTAAAATTAGAAAAAAATTTAAAAGTAAAAAAATGAGGAAAGAGAAAAAAATAAAATAGAAACGAGTTCTTTGTAAAAGATTTTTGGAACCGGTTCTTCTTATTTTTATACACATGACATACGGTTATTAGTTCAACTGTTAAAAATAATTATAATACAATTATTAAATTAAAATATTAATTTTTTGTATCTATTTCTCTAATGGAGATGTTCTTAGACTAGCACAAGAATTTGTTTTATTCGAATACCATACAATAACTGGATTCAGGGCCGGTTCTACGGTAGTGCATTAGGTGCATTTGCACCATGTGCAACTAATTTTTCAGATTTTTCCTTTAAGTTTTATAGCAATTTCAAAAAATATAGGGGTTTTTCGAAATTTTTAATAAACTTTAGGATGTATTTTGCAATTCTTGCACTAGGTCAATATTTTTATTGGACCGGACCTGACTGGATCACGACTAGGTTGTCACAACATCTTTGTATTATCTGCAATTTACGTGACTGATTTCCTAAACATGAAAGACAAAGTAACAGTCAAGATCCATCTTTGAAATTAATTATTGTGTTATCGGCCCTTTTGCACAGAACCCACAGTTTTAAAAAAAAAATCTTTAGAGAGAGGATCCAAATTTTTTTTAGAAACAAAATTTTTATTATAAAATCCCAAAAAAAATTAGCTTTTGCCGAGGGCTCTGTGAAAAATTGAGATGGTCCCGTTAATGTTGCACGAAAAACCTAGTTTGAATGATGCATATGGGTTGACGAAAAAAAAGAAGAAGAAGGAATGATGCATACGGTTCAAGAAATCGTGATCCAATAGCCCCTAAAGTTGACCATTTGACTGAATCAAATGACAAAAAGAATTTAAAGATAGAAACAAAACAACAAGAATATACATATAGCTCTAGCTCGTGTAACACTCCTCCCCACACACAAAAAAACACTTGGCCATAAAAAAACAATATACGCATAGATCATAAATATGGAAGAAGAAAAAAACAAAGTTTTAAGCTGACGAAAAATATGATAATTAATTAACTCTTGTTCATTAGTTTCACAGAGCTTCCTAATCTCAAGAAATGAAGATAGCCGAGGAAGAAGTTGCATTTCTAGAAGAAGATTACGTAAGTGACTCCGTCGACCACCGTGGACTTCCCGCCGGAAAATATTCCACCGGTGGATGGAGATCCGCTTGGTTTATTATAGGTGAAGAAAAACTTTATTAAAAAATCCTAAAATCTTTATTTGTGATTTGTTTTTAATTTTGAGCTTATGAGGTTCTTGAAATAATTTTAGGTGTGGAAGTTGCAGAGCGGTTCGCTTACTTTGGGATTGCTTGTAATTTGATTACTTACCTCACCGGACCTCTTGGACAATCCACGGCGACCGCCGCCGTGAACGTGAACACATGGTCGGGAACCGCCTCGATGCTTCCTATTTTAGGAGCATTTGTAGCAGACGCTTATCTCGGTCGTTACCGGACTATTCTTGCAGCTTCCCTCATCTACATAGTGGTATCTTTTCGTTTAGTAAACCGGTTTGATTTCGCTGCCATTTAAACCGGTATTAAGCTGAATTTGTGAGAGATTATTATTTACAGGGACTAGGACTATTGACCTTATCAGCTTCCTTAATCATAATGGGATTATCTGAGCAAAGTAAAGATGTTTCAGCAAAACCGTCTTTTTGGGTGAATGTATTGTTCTTTTGTTCTCTGTATTTGGTTGCGATCGGACAAGGTGGACACAAACCGTGTGTTCAAGCGTTTGGTGCGGACCAATTTGACTCGGAAGATCCAAAGGAGGTAATATCGAGAGGATCGTTTTTTAATTGGTGGTTCTTGAGTTTATCTGTCGGGATAAGTTTATCGATCATTTTGGTCGCGTACGTGCAAGAAAATGTTAATTGGGCGTTTGGTTTTGGTATCCCTTGTTTGTTCATGGTTATGGCTCTTGTTATCTTCTTGCTCGGTAGAAAAATATATAGATATCCAAAGGGAAATCGCGAGGGTAATAATAGTAATAACGCTTTTGCGAGAATCGGTAGAGTTTTCGTCGCGGCATTCAAGAATAGGAAACTGAGTTTAGCAGATTCGGGTCAATTAGAGGATGGTCCGTCCGAGAAATGTAATGGTTGGCTCGAGTAAGTTGCATAAACCCCAATATTTTGTATAATTTGATCTTTTGTTTGTCTTTATTTTATTTTATTTTTTTTATATTTTGTGTGACAAGTTTCCTAGCAAAAGCGACGATCTCAATAGAAGACGAAGACAGAGAGCCATGTAGTGGTAGGGATGTGGAAGACGCGAAGGCTTCAGTTAGACTTATTCCGATATGGATCACATCGGTGGTGAGCACGATCCCATACGCTCAATACATTACTTTCTTCACTAAGCAAGGTGTTACGGTGGACAGACAAATCTTGCCGGGTTTGGAAATCCCTCCGGCTTCTTTATTGTCATTCATCGGCCTATCGATTCTCATTTCGGTTCCGATCTATGAGCGTGTGTTCCTCCCGTTAGCCAGAATGATCACCAAAAAGCCTTTTGGGATCACGATGCTCCAGAGAATAGGAGCCGGTATGGTGCTTTCGAGCTTCAATATGGTGCTCGCAGCATTGATAGAAGCGAAAAGGCTGCAAATCGCTAGGGAACATGGGCTCGTGGACACGCCGGACGCGACCGTTCCAATGTCCATATGGTGGTTCGTTCCCCAGTATTTGCTACTTGGGATGATAGATGTGTTCTCTCTAGTGGGAACACAAGAATTCTTCTATGACCAAGTCCCAACAGATCTAAGGAGCATTGGTCTCGCGCTTTCTTTGAGTGCGATGGGTCTTTCGAGCTTTTTAAGCGGTTTGCTCATCACAGTGATTGATTGGGCTACCGGAAGACACGGCGGAGACAGCTGGTTCAACACTAACTTAAACCGAGCCCATGTCGATTACTTTTATTGGTTACTCGCCGCTTTCACCGCAATCGCTTTCTTTGCGTTCTTGTTCATATCTAAGTTGTATGTGTATCGACGGTTAGACCAAGTCTAAAGAATTCAAATTAGAGATAAGTTGTGCTGACTTCAATATCATATTTTTGGATAAAACTTGTAAGTTAACGTGTTTCTAATTTGATTTGTTTTTCTTTGTGTGTGTGAGTTAACAACACATTTCTTATTATCAAGAATTTATAGAATTGACAAGTCATAGAGTAGAGGTGCCTAGAAAGACATCTATCATCATTGCATAAGTTGGTTCCAAAAGTCTAAGAGCATCTCCAACCATCACACTAAAATTAGTGTTTTGGTGTCAAACATAAGTTTCCATCTCGAACCATAAGAGCATGTGCATTGGAGATACAATCATGGGTGTCTAAAATATTTTAGAATTAAATTTAATTAAATTTTATTAGAATGGGTGTCTAAAACCATTTAACGTGTCTAATATAAGATCCATTTTGTGGTTTTAGATACACATTCTAATAAAATTTAATTTAATTTAATTCTAAAATACTTTAGACACCCGTGAATGGTGTCTCCAATGCACATGCTCTGAAAAGTTCACGCTAAAAAAATATTTTTTATTATTCTCTCATTAATCTAGATATTTCATGCAAATTTAAATTACAATTACAAATTTAATATAACTAAAAATGAAAACAGCAAATAAAATAGTAAAATACAAAATTATTATTGGTATATTAATTTTTTACTCGATAAAGTAGAATTTAATGAATTAACTAAATTAAAAATATAATTAAAATAGTATATTTTTTAGTGTTTTGTGAACAGTGTTACACTGTTCACAAAACACTAAAAAAAGTTTTTGCCGTCACATATGCAGTCTCGTTGGAGATGAATTCACACTAATTATAGTGTTTTACAGTTACATGCTCCAATAACGATCTTTTAGTCTGTGCTTGCCCGATTAGTATATTGCCAGAAAATCTCATCCTCCTTGGAAGTTTTGCTGAGTAGGACGAAAGCAACGGATGATCTCTATATTCGACAAATTTAAAAACCCAATCATTAATCCACTTGGTGAAAGATGGACCAACTTTGGATCTCGGCGGAAGAAACAAGATATATATGCCATCATGCCATGTATTTGTATTTGAAAACAGACTGATTTATATTTGTTTCGTCTAATCCATATCCATATGGTATATACGTTTATTTCAACTATCCGCACCGTCATTTCGGATTTCACATTTCATCAATCTATTTAAAACCTATGTTCATGTGAAATGAGCCTACATGTTGGCCCATTAAATTTCTTAGATTGAGAGTGGTTGAGAAACTAGAGCACGCAAGTTGTACATGTGTTCAGCAGCTACCATGACAAAAAAGAAACGTGTGTTCAGCTACCGCATAATATTTTTATGAAAATAATAACTATATCTACTAAGGCTACTACATGAAATTATGTGAAGAAGAATCCATAGCAAACGGACACACAAATTACGGAGCAATAAGAGGTAATGTAGAATTCGAATGCCATGTTTACGCATGTGAGCTTCTAACAAGTCAATTTCTTAGTTTTCGCACATAGTGTGAAGTTCTTTTTGTGTGTGTAGTTTTTCTTACAAATATTAAAACAGATAACTATACTTTATTAAAAGTATGAAGTCTAGACATTTATATCTTTGAAATAAATAAAACCTATAAAATTAAAATCTCATAGATTAGATAATAGGCAAAATTAATGTATTAAAAAATATATTGAACAAATCCTCTCTCATTGAAATAATGCATATATAATAATAAAAAGTATATAGGTAATTATACATTGATATAATCGACTAAATAAATAAGAATTACAATAAATAAAACTTTCACCATTGAAGGATATGGTTTTTGAAGAAAAAATGGTCTTTGTATGCAGGGCCGGATGCAGCATACTAATGGGTGAGACAGTTGTCCACCATGAAATTTTTAAAATTACTTAAATTATACCAAAAGTTTAGTCATGCCCCTGTTGATTTATTTCATGCCCTTTATCATGTTTTTTTAATCTCTCGTTTAATAGACACAAGACAAGCCTAGGTAAATACAAAACAATACATTTTTTCTAGGCCCATGTAAAAATTACAAATATAAGTCGAAAGTAATTAAGGTTTACTCTAATCAATTAAAATCTTAGAATCGTGTATGGTTATTAAAAGAGCAGACTCTTCGTCTTCTAACTTCTTATTTCTCGCTCTTTGATTAAGTATTTAATTAATCTTTAAACTTTATCTACTCTTATCATTTTTTTGGTAATTTGTAAACATTTTTTTTGTTGTATTTGTACATGGTTTGTTTCGATGTATATTTCTGCCCCTGATGAAAAATGGTTCTAGCTCCGCCACTGTTTGTATGCACAGAAGAGAGAAGAAAGTGACATATAAGAGAAAAAAATCTTATTTTTCTTCCTTTAATATTCACCTAATTTTGATTTTGTTAAAAAAAAAAGGAGTTACTTTCTACATTTTTTTTTAAACGTCTGAGCTTTTCATTAGAAAGAGGAAGAAACCATAACCAACATGATATCCAAATAAAAATTGCTCTAATGGTAAAGATTTGTGAAAAATCTAGCATCTAGATCCTAATGTAAAGGATGCAACGATGCTATGCCAACGCCTCTCGAACCAAAACATCTTGTAACTTTCTACATTTATGATATCAATATATCATTTATAATATTTCACTAATTTACTCCTAAAAAGTTCCAAAGTTTTTTAACAAAAAAGCATCCTTGGTCCCATGGGGATGGCGGCAATGACTTAAGCAGCTAATATGGTTGTAACGTTTAAAACATAAAATTAAATAGAATATCAGCAATAGACAAACTAATACTATTACTATTATGGGTTTGGTCTGGACGTAAAAAATATTTGGTGTCTTGCTCATGCACGTGGAGAATAGATCACCTTAAATCATGAAAGAACGTGACACAGCTAAAGTAAACAAGGACACCAAATAATTGCATCGAATCAATGCACTGAGCGCCCTACAGGTTGGATTATTCACAAACATTCATTCAAAAAAAAAAACATTCATTTGAAAAATACGATTTACAATGTTTTTTTAAACACTGTATTTTTATTATTATTCAATGACAAATTATGAAATTGTTACATCACGATTTTACAACATACATGTATTCCATCTTAATCCACGCCAGACGATTTTATTTTACCTCACGCTAAAGATCTCTTCCAAGTTTATCTCCATTAATATACAAATTTAAAATGTTTACTTTGTTTTTTATTTTCCCATAAAAATTATGCATGTGATGTGACGTACGTAAAACTTTTTAACTGAATAGCTGCTAAACTAACAGTCGGCTTACAAAGTTAATGGAATAATACTATATTTTCTTTAAATTATAAACAATTGTAAATATATGATATTTATTCTTTATACTAAACTAGATTAGACCTGGCATATTATGCGGGGTATTAGAAATTGAAATTGATTATATGTATAATGATAATCTGTATAATTATATTCGAAATTAAACATCCATTTATTTATCTAAAAACTACCTTTCATTAATCACAAAAAAAAAGATTTTGGTCCAAAGCAGTCATACTTTTTTTAAAGAATCATTATAAATGAATGAAAAAAAATTCAAAAACATATTTCAAAAATATTTCTTTTAAGAAAAAAATTTATTACATATTTGATCACCTTAAATAAAGAATTCAATCACGAATGTAAAATTTTAACCGGAATTTTTATATTGCTACATTTGAAAGATTATTTTTTTGTTTATTAGTTTCCATTTTTTAAGCCAATATTTTTTTCTTTTTTAATATAGGAAGGTGATTAGCAATAACACGTGGCAAAATCTCGTGAGTTACAATTTTTTCTACGTGTTACGCTCTCATCGAGCGATCTCTCCTTTATATAATAGATATGTTTTTCGTTCTTTACGACTTATATTTTCATTAAGTTATATTTTGGATTTATATTTTCTCTCAACCTTATTTTACGACTTATATTCTCTCGATTTATATTCTTATTTTTTGTTATAATTAGTTTAGACTACTATAAATTTTATTTATCTTTTCTAATTATTTTACACTACTAAAAACTTTATTGTTTTCTAATTATGTTGGACTATTAAGAATTTACCTTTTTACAATTTGGTGAGTTACTTAACAATTATTTTGTGTGTTTTCTATTTTAAATTTTTTAGAAATTTTCTTTTTTACTATATGGTTAGTTACTTAACAAATTATTTTGTTAGTTTTCATTTTTTAATTTTACTTTTTCTTAATTAATTTTAAAAATTTAACACTTGTCATCATCTTGATCAATATTTGACACATGTCATCATCTCGTAAGTTACAATTTTGACGACCTCTCCTTCATATAATTAGATATATCCTATTTAACTTTCTCGGCTCATAAGTCATAAGTCAAATACACCTAATTATAATTTAGAAGAATTTAGAAAATTGTAGAGTGAAAATATTTTTTAAAGTTATAGAATTCTAAAAATGAATTTTTGAGCAATGCTATTTTTGAAATACCACTTTTTACAGAATGCAATATTTTAAAAGTCTTCATAAATTCCATTTATAAATATCATTTATTCAAATATTTAGGTGAAATATGTATGTTAAATATGTTATGTTAGAGTTTAGTTTTTAGAGTTTAGAGTTTGTTAGGACTTAGGGTCAAATTTGTTTCTTCAATTTAGAATTTTAGGGTTTGGAGTTTAAAAATCTTTAATTTGTATTATTTTAACGAAGGATAACTCATGGTAATATTTTTAGAAAAATGTAGTTTAAAAATGTCATTTTTGAAATTCTCTTAGAAAATACACAACTTGTAGATTCTGTGTTATTGCATTGAAATACCCTTTTCCAGAAACGTTATAATGAGTTGTCCATTTTAAAATATGTCACATGTTAAAGACTTTTTAAATCCCAAATCTTAAAATGCTAGGGGTTTAATCCTCCAAACCCTAAACCTTAAAAATTAAACCCTAATATAACATAGTTAATCTAAAGATAAATGATATTTTGAGAAAATAATATTTTAAAAATTGTATTTTTGAAAAGACTTTTAAATATGATACTTTTGAGTTTTAAGAACTGGCATTTCAAAAAGGGCATTCTCAAAAGTTCTCATTAAAAAGCTTGTGTGTAGATCTTTAATTTAGTTAAAGACATAAGAACATCTCAAACTCTACTATATTTTTCCCCTAAACTTTATTATAAAATAAAACGCTCTACAATTATATTGTATATTTTACTCTGAAATAGAGTAATGAAACACAAGTAATCTTTCTATTTTAGAGTTGAACTTTTTTGTTTTTACAAAATGATCCTTTTTACTTGATTATTTTACTCACACTTATAATGTCATCTGAATTTCAATATTCAAAAAAGAAAACTTGTAAAAAGACAAAAAGTAGGATAAATAAATTAAAGATACGGTAGGAATCATTATTAATAGCATCATTAACCTTGAGACCTTAATTGGTTTCTAATTTATTTTGTTTTTATTTAATTAATAATTTAAAAATTCATCATCTAATTAAGAATGACAAGTGGATGAATGAGTTGAAAAATGTCTTTTGGAGATTTCTCACGCTCTCTCTCCTTGTATCTGCTTTCATATTATTATTATTATTATTATTTTTTAATAATGAGACCTTTAAACGAGACCCCGTTACGGATGGCCTTAACGGAAGGACCAACAGCATATAGTATAGCATACCTCAAATTTCCTCATCGTCTTCAAAGTGATTCCTAACTTCATCTCAATCACTGACAAAAGAAAATGGCTATACCGGAGCAAGAAGTTACATTTCTTGAAGAAGATGACGTCAGCGATTCCGTCGACCACCGTGGATTTCCCGCCGGAAAATCTTCCACCGGTGGATGGAGATCCTCCTGGTTCATTATAGGTGAAACAAGAAGACAGTACAACAACAAAATCCATATCTTTATAGTTTTATGATTTATTTCTTGTTCTTGAAAACATTTTCTAGGTGTGGAAGTTGCAGAGAGATTTGCTTACTTTGGGATTGCTTCAAACTTAATTACTTACCTCACCGGACCTCTCGGACAATCCACGGCAACGGCTGCAGTAAACGTGAACACATGGTCGGGAACAGCCTCGATACTTCCTATTTTAGGAGCTTTTGTAGCGGACGCTTATCTTGGTCGTTACCGGACCATTCTTGTAGCGTCTTTCATCTACATAATCGTACGTTTCTCCTCCAATTTCTGAAATTTCGGCTTTTTCGACAGTAGATTTTGAATGATCATTGATTTTACAGGGACTAGGACTATTAACATTATCATCTTTCTTGATCATAATGGGATTAGTTGAGAAACGTAACGATGTTTCTGCAAAACCTTCTTTTTGGGTGAATATATTGTTCTTCTGTTCTCTTTATTTGGTTGCGATTGGACAAGGTGGACATAAACCGTGTGTTCAAGCGTTTGGTGCGGACCAATTTGATTCCGGAGATTCTAAAGAGAGAATATCTAGAGGATCGTTTTTTAATTGGTGGTTCTTGAGTTTATCTGCTGGAATCACTTTATCGATTATTGTGGTGGTTTATGTTCAAGATAATGTTAGTTGGGCGCTTGGGTTTGGGATACCTTGTTTGTTTATGGTTATGGCTCTTGCTCTCTTCTTGCTTGGAAGAAAAACTTATAGATATCCGAAAGGAGATCGTAAGAAGAAGAACGCTTTTGGTAGAATCGGTAGAGTTTTCGTCGCGGCTTATAAGAATCGGAGACTGAATTTATCACATTCAGGGTTGGGACAAGGTCTATTGGAGGATGGATCATCTGAGAAACGTAGAGGTCGGCTCGAGTAAGTTTCATAAATTCCAACATTTTGTAGTATTTGGTATATGGTTTAGTGCGTTCTTAAATGTGTATGTTTTTGACTTCAAGGTTTCTAGCGAAAGCGTTGATATCAGGAGAAGGAGGTGCAGAGCCATGTAATGGTAGGGATGTGGAAGACGCGATGGCTTTGGTAAGGCTTATTCCGATATGGATCACCTCTGTGGTGAGCACAATTCCGTATGCTCAATACGCTACTTTCTTCACAAAGCAAGGCGTTACGGTGGACAGACAAATCTTGCCCGGTTTGGTAATCCCTCCGGCTTCTTTTCAAGCGCTTATCGGCGTATCGATTTTCATCTCGGTTCCAACTTACGAGCGCGTTTTCCTTCCATTAGCTAGATTAATTACCAAAAAGCCTTCAGGGATAACGATGCTCCAGAGAATAGGAGCTGGAATGGTGCTATCCAGCTTCAATATGGTGGTTGCTGCATTGGTAGAAATGAAACGGCTCGAAACCGCTAAAGAATACGGGCTTGTGGATAGGCCGGACGCTACTGTCCCAATGTCGATCTGGTGGTTTGTCCCTCAATATCTGTTACTCGGGATGATCGATGTGTTCTCTCTGGTGGGTACACAAGAATTCTTCTACGACCAAGTCCCAACGGAGCTAAGGAGTATTGGTCTTGCGCTCTCTTTGAGCGCGATGGGTCTTTCGAGCTTTTTGAGCGGGTTTCTCATCACTGTGATTAATTGGGCTACCGGAAGAAACGGCGGAGACAGTTGGTTCAACACTAATCTGAACCGAGCCCATGTTGATTACTTCTATTGGTTGCTCGCTGCTTTCACGGCCGTTGGATTCCTTGCGTTTTTGTTCTTCTCCAGGTTGTATGTCTATCGCCGGGTAGATCACGTATAAGAATTGGAAAGTCTATATCTAGTTCTAATTTGTAAATTTCGTGTTTATAATTTGAGCTACTTCTATTCTACAAGATCTTACGCAATTTTTTTAATTACCAAGCTTAAACTTTTGGAAACTTAGGTCGTGGGACACGCTGTTGGCTAAGTTATACAAAACATGAAAAACTATATAAGCGTATGTGCATTACAATTTACAAGCTATATGACTAATCTGATCATCAGTCAACATGGAATTTTATGTATTGGTATGAATACAAACATTACAGGTAGAAACAAAGAGAAAAGAGCGGGTACCTGCAACATTTGGAAGAGAGATTTAAGGTTTAAATGGTGTTGAGCCTCTTAGAAACGTAGGACTTTGCAAAATACAAGTAGGACACGAAGGCAATGAAGCTGAGACAAGCGAGCAACCAATAAAAGTAATCTAGATGAGCTTGGTTCAGGTTGTTTGCGAACCAACTCACTCGACCAGATTGGCTTGTAGCTTTCTCGATAACTGATATCATGAAGCTGCTGAGAAAGTTACCAATACCGAATATGCTCAAGTACAGAGCCAATCCCACACTCCTCAGCTCACTCGGGACTTGGTCGTAGAAGAACTCTTGAAGACCCACCATTGCAAAAACGTCTGTGATACCAAAGAGAACATACTGAGGAACTAACCACCAAACACTCATTGGAACCGTAGCGTCTGGCGAATCGACTAGCCCGTAATCCGTAGCGGTTTTAAGCCTTTTCATCTCCACTAGAGCGGCTATTACCATAGCAAGGAAAGAGATGAATATGCCTGTGCCAATTCTCTGAAGCATCGTGATTCCACTGGGTTTATGTGTAAATGATCTTGCGATTGGAATGAGTATGCGGTCGTACACGGGGATGAATATTACTATAGAGAGGCTGATGAAAGACTGGAGAGTAGCCGGAGAGATCTTGTAATTCGGTGTGATTGATCTCTCCATTGTGGCTCCTTGTTTGGTGAAGAAAGTTGGAGACTGTGCAAACACAACCGCATAAACCAAGCAAGTTAACCATATCGGAGCTAGCCTAAGCACTGATTTTGCTTCTTCAAGTTCATCTATACTACAAGAACCATTATTTGCGACCAGAGCTTTGTTGAGAAAACTGCAGTTGTAACAAGAACCTAGAAGTTACTATATGGGTTACTAAAAGGAAATCAAAAGAGACAGAAAGATGTCTTACCTAAATTGCTGTGAGTTTTTGCTAGACACTAGACCAAGGCTCTCTTCTGCATCAGCTACAACTGCAGCTGACACACTCCAATTCTTTACAGCCCTTACATAAACATTTCCAATCCGCACAAAAGCGCTTCTTTCTTCTCTTCGAATAGTGAACCGATAAGTTCTGGTTCCGAGCACGAAAATAGTCAAAGCAATAACCATAGCAATGCAAGGAATACCAAATCCTAGAGCCCAACTGAGATTATCTTGGATATAATTCAAGACCCATAGAGTCGTCAACGTTCCAAAACACATACAAAAATACCACCAATTAAAGAATGAACTCTTTGCTTTACACTCTTTAGCTTCATTTTCATCAAACTGATCAGCTCCAAAAGCTTGAACACACGGCTTATGCCCGCCTTGCGCTAACGCCACTAGATACAGAGCACTAAAGAACACAATTACTTGAAATCGCGGAGAAGAACATGACGAGACTTTACAGTCTGATGGAATCATTGCAGATAATGTCAATATACCAAGCCCCTAATTTGTACATCAAATCAACTATACATCAGACTAATCTCTACAAATTCACCATTACACAAATATGTAGCGTTAGAGAGAGACTGATACCAATATGTAGAGAGCAGAAGCGGCGAGGATTGTACGGAAACGACCTAGAAAGGAGTCAGCGACGAAAGCACCAAGGAGAGGAAGTAACGAAGCAGTACCAGACCAGGCATTGACGTTAGCTGCAGCAGCAGCTGTAGATTGTCCTAGTGGTCCAGTCAAATACGTTATCAGATTCGATGAAATTCCGTAGTAAGCGAACCTCTCAGCTACTTCCACACCTATAGCAAAGCCAGCGAAGTCAAAAGGAGAGCTATAGAGTACCGAAATTGGCGGGAATATTAGGTATTACCGATGATTAATCCGGCGGATCTCCAGCCACCGGAGGAAGATCTAACGGCGGGTTTGCTTCGGTAGTCGACGGATCCGTTAACGGTTTCTGAAAGAAGAGGAGTTCCGGCTTCATCATCAGCTCCGGCGATCGCCATTAACGAGAATTTGTTTCTCCAAGTAAACAAAAGCAATCAAAGCATTTTTTGTATGTGGAGATTTTTGTTTTTGCTATAGTGAGAAAAGATAATGCAATTTCTAATGATTTTAAATTTAATACATACAGTACTATAGATTTCGACTGCGTTACACGTCGTCTACGATGTACGTGAGTTTTAAAATGGTATAATTGGGATTGGGGATATACTTCAGCCACATATTAGTTCGTTTAGCTTTTAGAAACCGGAAGAGAAAAACAAATCACTGTTTACTACATTTTCAAATATGTTAAAAAGATATTTTATATTTACAGTATTAGTGATTTTAATATTCTATGTTTTATATTATTATGCATATACACAAAATTTACTATGATTTTTAATGTATTTAATTCTAGAAAACAGTATTTTTAAAAAAAAATTAAATTGAAAGTTAATAATCAAAGTCCGATCTAAATATTCTAACCCGGTTTAAAATTGGTGTCGAATCATACACAAACATACCAAGATCGATGGTTAAAAAGTCATCATTGGGATTGGTTTTGAGTTAGAAGGTTCTAATCTAACCAAACTATTAACGTTATGAAGTAACAAGTTTTTTTTTAAAGTTATTTTCATTAATGGAAGATTTTTAATATGGATAGAGCATGATTATTCATGATATTTGTGAGTATCATTAGAAAAATTGGATTATAAAACAATATTTGAGTTTCTTTTAATAGAATATATTTTGTGGCCATTTTATTTAGCAACAAAATTTTGATATGGTAGACTTTTGGCACTTTACTGTGACAGATTTAACGTGGTAAACTCATATTTTTCATGACAATATTATTGAACTTTCTATGCTTCTAGAGTTAAATGTGTGAATAATGTTAACTAAATCAACATGCATGTTATATTAAGTTACATGCATGCCAACAAAATTATATGAACCGTAAAATCTTCAAGCATCTAGTTTAGTTACATAATAGAATTATAAAAAAAGATTAGCGGAATACCTGTGTTCATTGCGATGATGAAGACTTCTTAGCGGTTAAATGAATGAGAGATGAAATCTTGATCTTTAGTTAAGAGACTAGGTTTCTCCCCCCTTTCCTATAAACCTTTCTCTTATGTGTTGTGATTTTTGCATTACTTTTATGATGAACTAAATGTGTATTTATAGGTAGAGAGGACCTAGTTCTTCAGTAGACATTTAATCTCATTCATCCATCATGGTAGAGATTAAGGCATGTGTGACAAGTGAAAAACATTGAACCAGAAAACATGTATGGTGACACGTGATAAGTTATGAATATTATGTCTTACATTTGTCCCTGTTATTCAATGATGTATTCATTAATAGAGTTTGGAATCTAATGTTATTGGTCTTGTATTTACAACTTCTTTATTAAAAGAGTTTCAAATCTAGTGTTATTAATTCTTGTATCTACAAAATATTCATTAAAAGAGTTTGAAATCTACTTTTATTCAATCAAAGATTTGAAATGACCAACTAAAATCTTCTTTTATTGTTTTTGATGGATTCTTATAAATCGTTTTTACTTGATGAAATTTAAAGAAATTTGCTTCTACATTCAAATGTAAATTGTTTCAATCAAAATCAAACCTCTTACCTTGAGATTTCAAAAGCCAACTCAAGTCTCATTCTTTTTTTAGTGCGATTTTTCTGGAAGTGACCAAGCTTTTTTTAAAAGTAGCATTTGTCATCGTTCTTGTCATTAACTTTAGTTGAATCATCATATAAGATTGTGTGTTTTTTTAACGCTTCCTTGATGCATGATGGAGTGTAAGTTTTACCTAAAATATAACAACCTAAACTGCAAGTGCACAAGCAATGCGTTGTAATATTTAGGGAACAAGTCCATAGAGATTTAGCAAACAAAATAGTAATGTAAACAAAGAATTACGCTAAATCGAAAAGATAAGATTTTTTTAGATTGTTTTGTCAACTGAAAACCTTAAAAACTTGATTGCAAGCAAATGATTAAAAAATTGATTGCCATCAAAATTAATTATATGAATCCTAATATCTTCAAGCATCTAGATTAATTACGTAATAGAATTATAAAGAGGGTTAGCGGAATACTTCAGTTTGTTGTGATATTGAAGACCTTTTTAAGCGGTTGCGTGAATGAAAATGAAATCTTGATCTTTAGTTACAAGATTATGTTTATCTACCTTTTCCTATAAATATTTTTCTTATGTGTTGTGATTTTTTGCATTACCTTTATAAAGGATTAAATGTATGTGTTTATAGGTAGAGAGGACCTAGTTTTCATTAGGGTTTTAATTTCAACCATCCGACGGTAGAGATCAAGGCATGTGTGACAAGTAAAAAACATGGGTGACAAATGATAAGCTATGACTTTTACCTCTTACACTGGTCATTTATGATTTTCTGAATAAAAATTAAATTTTTTAATATACATTATAATTGTTCACCAAAATTATTAAGAACTAACAATTTCATTAAGATTTGGATGAACCGTAACATCATATAATTTGAAAAATAAAAAAGTTCTTTCAAATAATATGATTAAGTGTTTTTTTTTTGGCAGTGGTTAGACAATAATATGATTAAGTTTAAGGTGATTCTTTACAACACTTAATTAGCTCCTTCGAAGAGTTCATGCATGAGCCATACATAACTAAGTTGAGAGCATCATGTTCGATGCGTTAATAACACATACATATTTCTATTGGTGTTATGTGTATCCTTTGTATTCCTCCTCGTTAACATAGACTAAGATTTTTATCTTATTTTGTCAACAATGCATTTCATCTTATTTTAAATAAGAAACGTGAACACATTTATTGTTCTTTTGGATAATGTACATATCTTCATGTCATACGTCGTTGCAGTCAAAACAGGAAACTTGTTGTTGGGTATGGAAAACATTTTCGTCCAAAACATTATATTTTTATGCCCGCTGAAATTAATGGCTTGCTACAATGCTACTTTTCCAATCACCTTCTCTTTTGTGCAATTAATTTACAAGTCATATATGTTTAACTGAATAGGTCAAGATGGGAACAATTGGAACGACGAACCAAACAAGTTATAAACTTTTTTAGTGCTAAATGAAAAATCCCGCGTAATGGTTTGCTAATCAATGCTTAAATTGTACCTGGCCATCAATCATTTGTTAAGAATATATAAAGGCATGTATTTAATTAATAATTCTTGGTTGGACAATCAAAAGAAATATAACACAGCTAAATCTAATATTTTATTAGTGTAAGAATGTAATCATAATCTATCCCAAAAAAAAAAATGTAATCATAAGACGGCACCACCAGCAATGACAAAACCAACCAAACAGCTTCGGCCTTCTTTTGCTTTTGACAAATTAAAAGCTACCGATTAGAGGATAATTCTTGGATCGCGAGTGTACTATCTAACTTTTTATTTTTTATTTTCTTTTTGGGTCTATGTATCAATTCACATATATTATCAAACAGTGCATTCAAACCAATTAATCGACGTTTTTTTTGGTAAAAGAAAAGCGTTTGAATGTATTTCTACCCACAAAACAAATTAAGCTTAAATTTTGTCAAAACAAAAAAATTAAGCTTAAAAGAAGACGATAGAGTTTAAAAGAACAATGATTTGATTGGTAATGCTAATAATTGGTATGAAGTTTTAGATGTTAGTAGTTGCTTATGCGTTTGATTAGCTACAAAATTAGAGTTTTGGATGGTGAATAACGCGGTGGAGATAGTTTTACCTCGACAAATATAATTGGCAAACTAAACAAACAAAATAAAAGAAAATGTAAACTATACATTAATGCATTATCATTTTGTTAACCAAAAATGCAAATATAATGTATACAAGTTAGTTTTTTTTACAAAGAGTAATTTTATCGATCGAAAATTTAACTATTATTGTACATTTTAAGGTTTAGATCAGCTGTGAAATTTTGTTTAAATATATTTTTTCCACTCGGTTTCCTCACACTTCTTCTATTCCACATCGCTTGTCTCGGTGTTGCCGCTTGGAATACATAATTCATTTAAAATTATTCGTTTCAATAAATTGTGTATGAAATATTTTCTTAATGTAATGGCCCCTTTGAAGAGTTGTAACAGGTGTGTGATGTAGGCCTAGATGAATCAGTCCACTTATTAAATTTTAAGCCTATAATTCTGATAATCCTAATGACAGCTCCAATCTCTTGGAAGTCTACTGTTAATATTAAACTTTAAATCATTACATTTACTAACAATTGTTTAGTTTCTCACATAAATTTATATTTCTTTTTTAATCACAATTCACAACGCACCAAATATGGGTCCAAATTTTATATTACTAATACAAAATCATTTAGGCACTTTCTTTACATGCGAGGCAGTCTGTAGATGGTAATATATGTGTGTCATCCTCCCATTTCATGGTATTTTATTTTTTAAATACTAAGTGAATGAATAATAGTTTGTTTTGCAGAAAAAAACTAATAGTTTTGGAGTAATACTTATTTAGAAGTACATGTCATCGAATTAATATGGTGTCATTATTCATTAGTCGTTGCCATGTAATTCTTGTGTATTGGATTTTGGATAAAATAAATAAAAATATAAGGATTTCACTTTCATAAGTTAAAAAAAAAAAGGATTTCACTTTCATGATTCAAATCAGAACTACGTGTGTATAATACAACTATACAAAGTTTCTCGAAAGCGTTAGTACGATTGTATAAGTGTTGTACGATTTGTGAAACACATATAAATGTTGGTTTTTAAGATTTTGTTAACCACTGACAAAACAAAAAAACTTCTCTTACGTACATGTCCATAAATGACAACATAGTCAAGTAAGAATATTATACTAGTTATGTATCTTTACATTTTATTAGACCAATAAGACGAAAATTCTTCATTGTTGGAACGATTCAAACTTCTTTTTTTGTTAATCTAAACGTATTCTTCTATAGTTGATGATAACATGGTGTCATGATTTGAGAAACCAACTTTAACTAATCTATTTAAAAGCTGCGTAGCTTTTCTATCACATATATTTTTCTCTCCCAATATTCCACTTTTTCATCAAACAAAATCAAACATTTCATTATCTTTTTTCGCCCTCTAACTTAAAAGTTTTGTTTACGTGATATGAAAACATAATTCTCTTGTGTTTTTCGACCAAAATAACAAAATCTCTTGTGCCTTATATTACGCACCCGATCAAGGTTATTAGACTTTAAACTTCGGGCACATCTCCAAAAAAATAAAATGAAATGAAAACTCAAGAATATGCAAGAATTAGAAGAAGGAAAACTCTAGAGATTCACGATTCAGTAGTTTCCTGAGTTTGTGGTCGAATTTTTTGGGTAGGAAAACTATTTAAAATACTTATTTCTAGCTCATTGGTGGCGGCCGGATAGCTCATAGCGTAAAGTAAAAAGAACGGGTTTTATTTTTTGCTAGGAATTTAGAGCGTTGCTTTGGGTTAGTGAATTTTAAATTTATTTTCAGATGATCCAGGGTTACCAGTAATATACTAGACGGCGATCTTGATCTTTTAATCCTAAATGTTTAACATTGTGCATGTACTTCATGAACTGTAGAGTTAGCGGCATTTATTCGAAGAAGTAAAATAAAATATCTGTGAGTACATAAAAAGATACATCCTTCCTAATGAAGAAGAAAATCGAATAAGTGAATAAGTGTAGTGAATCTAAATATAAAAGGAATGATTATGTAAAGTATACAAAAGAAA
The DNA here is from genome assembly GCA_900128785.1 of Arabis alpina. Classification (NCBI taxonomy): domain Eukaryota; kingdom Viridiplantae; phylum Streptophyta; class Magnoliopsida; order Brassicales; family Brassicaceae; genus Arabis; species Arabis alpina. The sequence continues at coordinate 21,845,044 of LT669788.1, read as the reverse complement.
GTTGTTAATATTCTAGTTTATATGTTTAAAATTAGGTTGCGGAATTTTTAAGAAGCAAAAGACGGCCGTTTTGGAGCAAAGAAAACAAAAAATGGGATCCACGAAAGAAAAGTATCTAAAAATGAGCTGTCTTAACAGCTCCGACCAGTCTGTTCCTCTTATGCTTCCTCTCTTACAAGAACATAACATCTCCTCCATTTTCTTATAAACCTCTTCTCCTCTCTCTTTCTCTCTTCTTCTCTCTCATATTCCATCTCTCTTTCTCTCATCATTCATGGCTCAAGAAGAGATACAGAAACCTGTTACTTCAACCACTGCTCCTGTTCCGGCTAAGGAGGCAACTCCAGCACCGGTTACTACGGAGAAACTGGTGACAGCGCCTGCTCCCGCGGCCACCGAGGAGAAAGTGCTGTCCGAGAAGGATGCGCCTGTGCCAGTGCCGGAACCGGAGGTGACGGCAGCGAAGGAGGAGGAGATTGAGGCGGGAAAAGAGGTTTTACAAACGGAATCGTTTAAGGAGGAAGGCTACTTGGCTTCAGAATTATCCGAAGTTGAGAAGAAAGCGTTGGATGAGTTTAAGGAGATGGTGAGAGAAGCTTTGAACAAACGTGAATTTACTGCGCCACCACCACCACCACCGCAAGCTCCGGTTAAGGAGGAGGCTGAGAACACAGAGGAAAATAAGGAAGAGACATCATCAGTCACTGAAACCAAGACAGAGGAGAAATCGGCTGCTCCGGTCGTTACAGAGACCAAGAAGGAAGAGAAAGCAACTTCCCCTGCTCCGGTAGAGACCAAACCGGCTGTTCCAGTCGTCACAAAGACCGAGAAAACCGCTCCGGTTGAAACCAAACCGGCTGCTCTGGTCGTGGCAGAGACCAAGAAGGAAGACAAAGCAACGGCCTCTGCTCATGTTGAGACTAAACCAGCTGCTCCAGTAACCACCGAGACAAAGAAAGAAGCAGAGAAAGAAGAAGTAGTAACAATCGAGAAGGCTTTCGCAGCTGATAAAGAAGAGGGAACCAAAACTGTTGAAGCAATCGAAGAATCAATCGTCTCAATAACACTTCCAGAGACAGCTGCATCCGTAGAGCCAGAAGAAGTATCAATATGGGGAATTCCACTTCTTGAGGACGAAAGATCCGATGTGATCCTCCTCAAATTCCTCCGAGCACGCGACTTCAAGGTCAAAGAAGCCTTAACGATGCTGAAAAACACAGTCCAGTGGCGCAAAGACAACAACATTGATGAACTAGTCGGAGAAGATCTCGAAGGAAGTGAGTTTGAGAAGATAGTGTTCACTCATGGAGTTGACAAACAAGGACATGTGGTTATATACAGCTCGTACGGAGAGTTTCAGAACAAGGAGATTTTCGCAGATAAAGAGAAGCTAAGCAAGTTCCTCAAATGGAGGATTCAATTCCAAGAGAAGTGTGTGAGGTCTCTTGACTTTAGCCCCGAGGCTAAGTCGTCTTTCGTGTTCGTAAGTGACTTTAGGAACGCTCCTGGACTCGGTAAGAGAGCATTGTGGCAGTTCATTAGACGTGCTGTCAAACAATTCGAAGACAATTATCCAGAGTTCGTCGCCAAAGAGGTAAAGAAAATCATATTTTTGGCTAAAACGTTCTGTTTTATCAATAACATGCATTATGCGTGTTTGAACTCTAACACTAGCAAAAATCACTAGGTTATATATTCTAGTAAGTTACGACCAACACAAACAAGTTATTTAATCTCTATACAAATTGTGGGGGTATTTTTCAGCTGTTCATTAATGTCCCATGGTGGTACATTCCTTACTATAAAACATTCGGAACTATCATCACATCGCCGAGGACAAGGAGCAAAATGGTCCTAGCTGGTCCATCCAAATCAACTGAAACCATTTTCAAGTAATTCCATTTAATTTTTGTACTATATGATATATAATGTTACTCTATTTCATTTTATGGTTTAACATAATGTTACTCTTTTCTTCACACACATAAAAGCTGATATCTTCTGTTTTTGGTTGAAACAGATACGTAGCTCCTGAAGTTGTCCCGGTTAAATACGGTGGACTAAGCAAAGAGAGCCCGTTCGCCGTTGAAGATGGAGTCACTGAGGCTGTCGTTAAATCCAGTGCAAAATTTACCATTGATTTGCCTGCTTCCGAGGTATATATATATATAGCATATATGTTGTTTGTTTGCATTTACGTTAACGTGCAATTTTTCCCAAATTACCCACAATCTTTAGCATCTTAAACTTGTTGTTTTTAAATTCTTTATCGTTTAGGTTTGGCGTTTACTTTGGCATTTTTACGAAATTGAAAATGTTACAGCTTTATGTAATTTTTTTAATATATATTTTTTCTCACATGTAAATATATAAAATATATAACTTTCTTTGTGGATAAATACCAAAGTTCTTGCAAGAGGCTTAATGATGTTTTATTATATGTTGCTACGTAGGGTTCCACACTCTCGTGGGAGCTTAGGGTTTTGGGTGTAGACGTGAGCTACGGAGCTCACTTTGAGCCGAGCAACGAGGCTAGCTACACCGTGATAGTCTCTAAGAACCGGAAGATCGGTTTAACTGATGAACCTGTGATAACCGATTCATTCAAGGCGAGTGAACCGGGAAAGGTCGTAATTACGATTGATAACCAGACCTTTAAGAAGAAGAAGCTCATTTACAGGTTTAAAACCCAACCATGAAAGATTATGTGGCCAATCTTTGAATAAAGAGAAAGCCATATGGTTGGTTATTGAAGGGGGGGGGGGGGGGAATTCTAATTAATTTAATTTAGTATTTTTATTCATTTATGTATTTTTGTTTGAAACCTCAAAGGGGATTGTGTTTTGTTGATGACTTGGTTTTGTTTTGGTGATGGAATGGAATTTTTTCTTGTTGATGATTCTTATATATGAAAATGCTTGTGTGCCGATATTTGATTGCCATTCAAAACTATTTGCTACATTACTTGACAATTTGTTATATTTGAACTTATATTTGTCCCTTTTCTAGTTCAAGAATTGATTCCGAAGGAATTAAATTTAAATGACTCAATACATTACCCTAAAAATCAATATTTTTATTCATAGAAAACTTAATTACATTTGGATAATTTGGAAATATCTTACACACTACGCAAATAAGCCGATAGTTAAAATTGAATCCTAATTTGAAATAAATATTATTATCATTTCAACGGTACCAAACATTGTCATATCCTCAACGTTAATACTATTATATTTAACTATCAAAGAACCAATACTATAAAAAAAATTAATTTTTTTATCTTGATTGGAATAAATAATAAAAAGAACGAAAAATTGATGTAGGAATAGAATAATTAATGCTGCTGAGTCAACATTATCAACAACCTTTGTTTTTATGTTTCCATTTTATTTGATCTATTTAGGTTCTTTTTAGAAGTGTTCCTCATTATATATAACTAGGGTTGGACTCGCGCAACGCGCGAGTTTGGCTTCTTTTGATATTTTTGTGTTCTTTTTCTATGTTTTCTATCAATATCATGTATAACATGAATTAGTAAGTATTTTATGTTAGTATATATATTTTACATTTAATTACACATTATCATATCATATTTTCAATTATTTATTTGTTTTTAGTTCTTTTTTTTGAAATTCTTTCGATTTGGTATTTGATTTTAAATAAATAGCTGTTTAGTTTTTGAGAACTTATTATATTATCTATTATTGCATAATAAATTCATCCAATCTTCAAACAAATTCTAAATATAACCAATATCTTTACTTTTGTCATTTTTTCACAAAACACTAATATAATTATAAAAAGTTAATTTATATATAAAAGGGGGGGGGAATTCTAATTAATTTAATTTAGTATTTTTATTCATTTATGTATTTTTGTTTGAAACCTCAAAGGGGATTGTGTTTTGTTGATGACTTGGTTTTGTTTTGGTGATGGAATGGAATTTTTTCTTGTTGATGATTCTTATATATGAAAATGCTTGTGTGCCGATATTTGATTGCCATTCAAAACTATTTGCTACATTACTTGACAATTTGTTATATTTGAACTTATATTTGTCCCTTTTCTAGTTCAAGAATTGATTCCGAAGGAATTAAATTTAAATGACTCAATACATTACCCTAAAAATCAATATTTTTATTCATAGAAAACTTAATTACATTTGGATAATTTGGAAATATCTTACACACTACGCAAATAAGCCGATAGTTAAAATTGAATCCTAATTTGAAATAAATATTATTATCATTTCAACGGTACCAAACATTGTCATATCCTCAACGTTAATACTATTATATTTAACTATCAAAGAACCAATACTATAAAAAAAATTAATTTTTTTATCTTGATTGGAATAAATAATAAAAAGAACGAAAAATTGATGTAGGAATAGAATAATTAATGCTGCTGAGTCAACATTATCAACAACCTTTGTTTTTATGTTTCCATTTTATTTGATCTATTTAGGTTCTTTTTAGAAGTGTTCCTCATTATATATAACTAGGGTTGGACTCGCGCAACGCGCGAGTTTGGCTTCTTTTGATATTTTTGTGTTCTTTTTCTATGTTTTCTATCAATATCATGTATAACATGAATTAGTAAGTATTTTATGTTAGTATATATATTTTACATTTAATTACACATTATCATATCATATTTTCAATTATTTATTTGTTTTTAGTTCTTTTTTTTGAAATTCTTTCGATTTGGTATTTGATTTTAAATAAATAGCTGTTTAGTTTTTGAGAACTTATTATATTATCTATTATTGCATAATAAATTCATCCAATCTTCAAACAAATTCTAAATATAACCAATATCTTTACTTTTGTCATTTTTTCACAAAACACTAATATAATTATAAAAAGTTAATTTATATATAAAAGGGGGGGGGGAATTCTAATTAATTTAATTTAGTATTTTTATTCATTTATGTATTTTTGTTTGAAACCTCAAAGGGGATTGTGTTTTGTTGATGACTTGGTTTTGTTTTGGTGATGGAATGGAATTTTTTCTTGTTGATGATTCTTATATATGAAAATGCTTGTGTGCCGATATTTGATTGCCATTCAAAACTATTTGCTACATTACTTGACAATTTGTTATATTTGAACTTATATTTGTCCCTTTTCTAGTTCAAGAATTGATTCCGAAGGAATTAAATTTAAATGACTCAATACATTACCCTAAAAATCAATATTTTTATTCATAGAAAACTTAATTACATTTGGATAATTTGGAAATATCTTACACACTACGCAAATAAGCCGATAGTTAAAATTGAATCCTAATTTGAAATAAATATTATTATCATTTCAACGGTACCAAACATTGTCATATCCTCAACGTTAATACTATTATATTTAACTATCAAAGAACCAATACTATAAAAAAAATTAATTTTTTTATCTTGATTGGAATAAATAATAAAAAGAACGAAAAATTGATGTAGGAATAGAATAATTAATGCTGCTGAGTCAACATTATCAACAACCTTTGTTTTTATGTTTCCATTTTATTTGATCTATTTAGGTTCTTTTTAGAAGTGTTCCTCATTATATATAACTAGGGTTGGACTCGCGCAACGCGCGAGTTTGGCTTCTTTTGATATTTTTGTGTTCTTTTTCTATGTTTTCTATCAATATCATGTATAACATGAATTAGTAAGTATTTTATGTTAGTGTATATATTTTACATTTAATTACACATTATCATATCATATTTTCAATTATTTATTTGTTTTTAGTCCTTTTTTTTGAAATTCTTTCGATTTGGTATTTGATTTTAAATAAATAGCTGTTTAGTTTTTGAGAACTTATTATTTTATCTATTATTGCATAATAAATTCATCCAATCTTCAAACAAATTCTAAATATAACCAATATCTTTACTTTTGTCATTTTTTCACAAAACACTAATATAATTATAAAAAGTTAATTTATACATAAAAGGGGGGGGGGGGAATTCTAATTAATTTAATTTAGTATTTTTATTCATTTATGTATTTTTGTTTGAAACCTCAAAGGGGATTGTGTTTTGTTGATGACTTGGTTTTGTTTTGGTGATGGAATGGAATTTTTTCTTGTTGATGATTCTTATATATGAAAATGCTTGTGTGCCGATATTTGATTGCCATTCAAAACTATTTGCTACATTACTTGACAATTTGTTATATTTGAACTTATATTTGTCCCTTTTCTAGTTCAAGAATTGATTCCGAAGGAATTAAATTTAAATGACTCAATACATTACCCTAAAAATCAATATTTTTATTCATAGAAAACTTAATTACATTTGGATAATTTGGAAATATCTTACACACTACGCAAATAAGCCGATAGTTAAAATTGAATCCTAATTTGAAATAAATATTATTATCATTTCAACGATACCAAACATTGTCATATCCTCAACGTTAATACTATTATATTTAACTATCAAAGAACCAATACTATAAAAAAAATTAATTTTTTTATCTTGATTGGAATAAATAATAAAAAGAACGAAAAATTGATGTAGGAATAGAATAATTAATGCTGCTGAGTCAACATTATCAACAACCTTTGTTTTTATGTTTCCATTTTATTTTATCTATTTAGGTTCTTTTTAGAAGTGTTCCTCATTATATATAACTAGGGTTGGACTCGCACAACGCGCGAGTTTGGCTTCTTTTGATATTTTTGTGTTCTTTTTCTATGTTTTCTATCAATATCATGTATAACATGAATTAGTAAGTATTTTATGTTAGTGTATATATTTTACATTTAATTACACATTATCATATCATATTTTCAATTATTTATTTGTTTTTAGTTCTTTTTTTTGAAATTCTTTCGATTTGGTATTTGATTTTAAATAAATAGCTGTTTAGTTTTTGAGAACTTATTATTTTATCTATTATTGCATAATAAATTCATCCAATCTTCAAACAAATTCTAAATATAACCAATATATTTACTTTTGTCATTTTTTCACAAAACACTAATATAATTATAAAAAGTTAATTTATACATAATTGTTTTTTACGTTTTCTTAAACATTTCGAAAATAGTTTTTGTTTCTCTAGATTTTTAAAATCATTGATTCAAATATTGAATTACAGAAGATCGCCGGGGAATGCCTTTTTGTAGAACTACATACATTTTTATATAAAGATCACAAATTATTCTCGATATATTTTGCTGTACAATTTATGAATAATGTGACCATTAATTTTATACTATATATATCAAATTTAAGATTTTTTATTTATTTTAAATTACGATATTACAACGTTTTCAATTTTTTTCTTTTCTACTTCCAAAGATTGAAAATAACATTTTGAATAAAATATTATATTCTAAAGTTTCACCTTATTTTCTTATTTTAGTTAAATCGTTCAATATCCTTTAGTGAAATCATACATCTTTTTTTTTTTTTTAAAGCCTTCAGTCTCTTAACAATCGACTAAAACTCTATGACGATACTTCAATAATTAACATCATTGAATCTATTTTTTCTTTGATTATTTTTTATTAACATTTCTATTCAGCGCTCTAAATTCGTAATATTTAGATTATTTTCTAATGACCATATAAATAAAAGTAATTCATTATTGTAATTTTTTATTCAAAAACAAATACTCAAATAATCCTAAAATATGGTTCGTATGATGTAATTTTCTAATGACCTAGTTATATATAATGAGGAACACTTCTAAAAAGAACCTAAATAGATAAAATAAAATGGAAACATAAAAACAAAGGTTGTTGATAATGTTGACTCAGCAGCATTAATTATTCTATTCCTACATCAATTTTTCGTTCTTTTTATTATTTATTCCAATCAAGATAAAAAAATTAATTTTTTTTATAGTATTGGTTCTTTGATAGTTAAATATAATAGTATTAACGTTGAGGATATGACAATGTTTGGTACCGTTGAAATGATAATAATATTTATTTCAAATTAGGATTCAATTTTAACTATCGGCTTATTTGCGTAGTGTGTAAGATATTTCCAAATTATCCAAATGTAATTAAGTTCTCTATGAATAAAAATATTGATTTTTAGGGTAATGTATTGAGTCATTTAAATTTAATTCCTTCGGAATCAATTCTTGAACTAGAAAAGGGACAAATATAAGTTCAAATATAACAAATTGTCAAGTAATGTAGCAAATAGTTTTGAATGGCAATCAAATATCGGCACACAAGCATTTTCATATATAAGAATCATCAACAAGAAAAAATTCCATTCCATCACCAAAACAAAACCAAGTCATCAACAAAACACAATCCCCTTTGAAATAAATATTATTATCATTTCAACGGTACCAAACATTGTCATATCCTCAACGTTAATACTATTATATTTAACTATCAAAGAACCAATACTATAAAAAAAATTAATTTTTTTATCTTGATTGGAATAAATAATAAAAAGAACGAAAAATTGATGTAGGAATAGAATAATTAATGCTGCTGAGTCAACATTATCAACAACCTTTGTTTTTATGTTTCCATTTTATTTTATCTATTTAGGTTCTTTTTAGAAGTGTTCCTCATTATATATAACTAGGGTTGGACTCGCGCAACGCGCGAGTTTGGCTTCTTTTGATATTTTTGTGTTCTTTTTCTATGTTTTCTATCAATATCATGTATAACATGAATTAGTAAGTATTTTATGTTAGTGTATATATTTTACATTTAATTACACATTATCATATCATATTTTCAATTATTTATTTGTTTTTAGTTCTTTTTTTTGAAATTCTTTCGATTTGGTATTTGATTTTAAATAAATAGCTGTTTAGTTTTTGAGAACTTATTATTTTATCTATTATTGCATAATAAATTCATCCAATCTTCAAACAAATTCTAAATATAACCAATATATTTACTTTTGTCATTTTTTCACAAAACACTAATATAATTATAAAAAGTTAATTTATACATAATTGTTTTTTACGTTTTCTTAAACATTTCGAAAATAGTTTTTGTTTCTCTAGATTTTTAAAATCATTGATTCAAATATTGAATTACAGAAGATCGCCGGGGAATGCCTTTTTGTAGAACTACATACATTTTTACATAAAGATCACAAATTATTCTCGATATATTTTGCTGTACAATTTATGAATAATGTGACCATTAATTTTATACTATATATATCAAATTTAAGATTTTTTATTTATTTTAAATTACGATATTACAACGTTTTCAATTTTTTTATTTTCTACTTCCAAAGATTGAAAATAACATTTTGAATAAAATATTATATTCTAAAGTTTCACCTTATTTTCTTATTTTAGTTAAATCGTTCAATATCCTTTAGTGAAATCATACATCTTTTTTTTTTTTTTAAAGCCTTCAGTCTCTTAACAATCGACTAAAACTCTATGACGATACTTCAATAATTAACATCATTGAATCTATTTTTTCTTTGATTATTTTTTATTAACATTTCTATTCAGCGCTCTAAATTCGTAATATTTAGATTATTTTCTAATGACCATATAAATAAAAGTAATTCATTATTGTAATTTTTTATTCAAAAACAAATACTCAAATAATCCTAAAATATGGTTCGTATGATGCATTTATTAAACTTAACGACAAAAATTTGATTTAACTATTTACAATTTTATGTTACTTTGTTTACTTATTTTTAGTAGAACATAACTCAAGCAATGCATGATTTTTTTGTCTTACACCAATTTATACCTTATATCTTTAAAATAATAGTATTATAACACTTTCATATTTTTCTTTCATACTTCCATAAAATTATATAACATTATAAATAAAATCGTATATCCTAAATTTTCATCTTATTATCTCATCTTTAATTAGATGGTTCAATATCCTTTTAGTGAAATAATATATATTCTTTATCTTTAGATCAACAACCTCTTATATTAACACGTTCATCCCTCATTGGTTCAAATATGCTCATGTATTTCTTTAACGAATAGGTGTAAGTGCGTTCATACAAAAAAAAACCAATAGCCTCTTAACAATTTTCTGACACTCAAGATTCTTTTTCTTTGAATCTTTGATGTCGCTAATATCTTTATTCACTTTTTCTTATATGTATATTCATTTTACATATTTCCAATTTTTGAAATTGAATATATAAACTTTTATCGTTATCATAAATTCATAGTAAATACTCAAATATTAATTTCTACTTTTAGTAATTTATTGACTTATTTTTCGTTTTTTAATTTAATTACAAAATTAGTAGCTATAAGTAACAATAAATATACATAAACATGAATTAAATGAACTTGAAACTAAAATTAATTGTTAAAAATTTTTTTTTGCCTATGTGGACACCTTAGATGGAGAGAGGACTCCCTAATTATATATATGATTTTTTGAAATTGAATATATAAACTTTTTTTCGTTATCATAAATTCATAGTAAATACTCAAATATTAATTTCTACTTTTAGTAATTTATTGACTTATTTTTCGTTTTTTAATTTAATAAAAAAATTGTAGCTATAAGTAACAATAAATATACATAAACATGAACTAAATGAACTTAAAACTAAAATTAATTGCTTAAATTTTTTTTGCCTATGTGGACACCTTAGATGGAGAGAGGACTCCCTAATTATATATATGATTTTGGTTATTACGCTGGTGACTGGATAAAGTTGTTATTGTAAAATTGTATTTACAATTATATATCATTTAAAAAATATAAAAGTAAATTTAGTTTTAATGGATATTGTGGCTTTTATTTTCACTTTTAAGATAAATGAGACAACAATTGAAAAATAGTACATCAATTTATATGAAGTAAACTTCTAAAATCTAGACAAAATAATAGTAGTATAAGCATTATATAATTTACTGAAACAAAGTTAATGTGTAACTATCATTTTCTAACAACTGAATGATTACTTTGTTGATTATCGACCAAGTCTCAGTTCTTACAAATTCACACTTATTCGAACACTTTGGATCAAAATCGTTGGTTTTCTTTAAACTATGAGACAAATTATGCTATTAGATAGTAAACATGTATCTAAAACAGTTTTTAATGAAAATAAATGATGATACTAATCATCTACACACCATATTATAATCTTTTTGAATTTATTTTAAAGTTATTATCTTCGCGCATATGCGGTAAATCACCTAGTAAAACATATTACATCATGGTTTATTACATAATGACACTCTTTTATAGTTTTTCTTTCAAAAGATATATTTTGTATGAAAGATATATGGTTCAACAATAACATATCCACAAAAATATTCACGATTAGTTGCTCTTTATACTGTATCCATACAAAAAAAAACCCTTGCAAATCATAATAAATTTAAATTATTCTGATAATTTTTTTTGGTTATTACTCATTTTGGTTACATTGATGATAATTTGTCCACGCAAAACATATCCATGCAAAAAATCTTGCAAACCAGGTAAAATCATATCCATGGGATGTCTTGGTATCTTCTATAGATGGTTTCGTGGTTTTGGTAAAATACATAAAACCGGGGTTAAATATTAAGGAACCATACATAGAGTCAGAGACAAACCATATAGGTAAACCGCATAACTTGAAATGCAATAAAAACATAATCAAACCGGTAGAAAATGTTTACTAATTAAAAGCATATTTAATCCCCAATCTTGAATGCTTTGATATAATGATTTTGAAAACAACGAGGTGTCGGAATCCCCGAGTACCATTTAATATGGTTAGTATCCGTACTATTAAACATAAGTGAATAACCCATAACTAATAAAAAGATATAATTATTATTTTTAGAAACAAAACTTACAATGGTGGTCGTTGGGAATACGTAATGAAACATGAAAATTTACTTTTTGGTTTGCCAGATCATCAAATTCTTGCAATTTTTCAACGAATTGTGAATCTCGGCATCATTTTTTGTTTGAGATATTTGACAACTAATAAATTAAAAACAAAATAAATTAAAAATAATAGAGATTCAATTTAAAACTAAAGTTTTGTTGGTTTTCTAAGTTTTTTGATCTAAAATTTTATTACTATTTAATTTTAAAATCAATATAATTATACCATTTGGTAAATGTTTTTAGTTTTTAGTGAAGTTATTGTCATTTGTTTTTACAATAATACATTATAATTATGGAAAGAAGATAAAATAATGAAAATATATCAAATGGACAAAAAATATTAAAATATAAGCAAAATGACAAAATAGAAATACTAGGTCTAACTTTGATATAATAAAAAAGATGAATGATTATAACCATCTACATAAAAATATGTAACTAACAATAGTAGTAGTTAAAAATGATATAGTTAAAAATGTGATCATAAACATTACTTCGATGGTTTTTACTATTTTTAGTTATCTTAAAATAGATAATCTATCAAATCCATATGTTTTTAGTTTTTACTGAATTTGATGCAATAATTCTAATATATATGACAAATAATGATTTTTATTAGTAAGGATGAGTTACTTAGATGCATATCTCCGTGAATTTTTATAACGCTTCAAACAATAGGTAACTAAAATCAAATGAATTCACCTCTACCATGAGATATGGTTGATAAACAGAACCATTTGCATTTTGCGAACTCAGCTTCAAGATATAGTATCAGTACCACCACCAATTGGTACGTATCTTTGCCACAACTACATTAAGCTCTTTTCCCTGCTATCAAAGATGAACGAAGAATGATAAACTAGCATACATGATACTTTATATCACCATGGATTAAATGCAAATGGGTTTTCCTAATATTGTTCAATTAATTGGTAAAATTTAGATAATATAATAATCAAATAAAACATGTCTTACTCGGTTATTATCAATGTTAGGTGAATATGTTTGAGTTTAGATGATTTTAGATGGATACTTCATATATACAATAACTTCACTTATTACACTCTTATTTACGTGTTTAACCAAATGTGTGGCTTTTAAGATAACAACTTGGATAAAGACGTGAATCGATAAAAATGATTGTAATACGAATAATGTGCGATGATTATGATTTAATTGTTTAATGGATACCTACATTTTTAAGCAGCATCAATGTCTTTGTAAAAAGAATGAAACTTATAATACATATAATAGCCGGATAAAACAAGTAACTTATTCGGTTAATAACAATGTTATCTCAACATGTTTGAGTTTAGATGATTGGTCCCAAATTTAGATGGATACTTCAAATACAATCGATCCACATCCTTTACTCTTATTTATGTGTGTAACCACATAGATTAACTTTTTAGATGACAAACTGAATATAGATGTGAATGAATTATAACAATGAATGTAGTAAAAATAATGTGAGATGACAAACTGGATAAAGCTGTGAATGAATTATAACAATGAATGTAGTAAAAATAATGTGAGATGATTGTAATATGATAATATCAGGTCATACAAATAATAGCCGGATAAAACATGTGAATTAATGAGTAAATAACAATGTTAGTTGAATATGTTTGAGTTTAAATGATTGGTTCCAAAATATATCAACCAAAATCTCCGTGTAAACTTTGCATATAATAATTTATGAAGATGTTTTCTCTGTCACCGATAACGATGGTGGTCACGATAGTGGTACAAATGGTTTTTTTACTCAACAACCACAATTTTTCTCTGGCCACAACTTTTTGTCGATGACGAAGAGAAAAATGCTTGCATTTAAGATTTAGAATCTTATATATTTTCAGTTAGTCAAAATCGCCATCATCACTGTAATTAAAGCTGTTTACATAACATATCTTGCAAAAATAGAGAAAATAGCTTCGAATTGTAATCTTTAGAACTAACTTTTTAGTTTTATCATCGAATCAATATCATCCGAACAAAAATAAATGAAAACTGATTTCTTCACGAGTTTTCACATTGAAAGGTTTGGACTTGGTAATCACTCATATCACCCTAATTTTAATTAAAACATGTAACAACCTCAACATATAAGAAAACTAATAATTCCATGAGAAGTCTAATGACTAATTTTCACTTTTCTGCATCATGCAACTGAAATACAGTAGAACCCATACGGCCCACTAGGTTCCAACCGGCCCAAACGTCGGCCCAAACGTCGGCCCAAACTTCGGCCCAAACCTCTTCGCTTGCTTTCACAAAAACAAAGCAAACCTTGAGATCGAAAAAGTCTGAGAAGCGATTGTTGAAGAAGAAGAAGAGAAGAAGGAAAATTTCCGGAGGATCAAATCGGTGAAGGTAGAATTTGAATCGGAAAATGGAAACGAAGAGTAACAACGATTCCGATGTCAACGCAAAATGGGACTCATGTCTCGATCTCACTGCTCGTCGCGTCGTCTACTCTTCACTCGGCGGCGCATTCACCGGTCTTCTCTTCTTCAGTTCGGTGTTTCACTCTCTTCTTATGATTCAATACCATTCGCATAGTTTTTTTGTTGTTACGTAGCTTGATTTCTGATTAGTTTCCTATATATGAATTGAAATTATCACGATCGGTTAGGGTTTTTAGTGTTGTTGTTCGGATCCGAAATTATCACTAGGATTGAATTGATAGTCAATTTTTGGTTGTTGTTTTGTGTTTCGTTAGGGAATCCTGTTACAAGATGGGCATCAATTGCTTTTGGTGCTGGAGTTGGTATTGGTTCTGCATATACAGATTGTTCTCGTTTTTTCGATGCATCATCGTCTTCAACTTCTGCTACTTTATTAGCTCCTAAGAGTACTGAGACTTCTGTATCTCAGGTTAGTTTGGATTTCTCTTCTCCATTACATTGTTTATTGGATCATTACGTTCTTCGTATTCAGGGAGGTTAGAAACGATGTTTCATAGTAGCTTAAAGAGATATATGATTTGGAACTAGTTCGAGCCTTCATTTAGTAATGGTTATAGATTTGTGAGATCAAATGCATTTTTAGTTTTTAGCTCTAAGTTCCTATTCTGAGCATGGCATGTACGAGTATTTTTATATTCTTACTAGGAAAGAAGAACGCCTGATTTGTTTGAGTCATATTGTAGACTAAGATAGTGGAAACTAATGATTAGTAGTGTGTGCATCTGATCAAGAGCCAAGGTTATTTATAAAGCAACGAAGAACAATAGTTGATTATCAAAAGGCCCGAGAAAACCAGAACAGCTTAGGGTTTGTTTTAGAGTCTCTAATCTCTCTCAAAGCCTTAAGATTCCCATAACAACCAAATGGCCAAAGACCCCCAACAAGTTACCATAGTTACGAGGTTTTTCGAGAGGTGGAAACAGTTTGAATCTTTTGCCACTGTGTATGCATTTTGTAATAAGTGTGCCATTAAGTGAAAGTGACTAATCCAGTCATGTTTTTACTTTACGAAGTAGAATTAAGTAGGTGAGTGATTTTGATCTTATTGATTGATTCCATTCCAGGCAACGGAAGAGTAAGACAACAAGGAGGCGTTGAGGATATAGACCCAACCATTGATGGGGTTTTTAATACAAGAGTTGTTATGAAATGGTAAACACCTTTTGCTTCTCGGTGGTTTTTGTACACTGATGTCAAAAATGTTATTGACACACTTCTTTTTGGAAAAATCTTAAATTCTTCTTCTTAAGAAAGAAACACTGAATAGTGAATAATAATTCCTCTGGTTTGATTTGTTTACCTCTACTGTTCCTTTATTCTGACATGGTTTAAGAACGAATGCCATGATTTGCATACCGAACCGGTTTTATTCTTCCCGTTTTCTGCGTCCAATTTTCGACCAATTCCAAGCCATATTGATCTCTATACTTGACCAAAGCATGTGTTTGGGTTTAACGCTTTCATATATCTTACATTGCATATTTGCTAAATCATATATGTTAATATCTTAATCTACCAATCGAGTAGTTTGCAACAATTTAATTCATATTATAGCTAATTTATCAAGGTGTATACTCATAGTTGAGATCTCGTTTTTTTTCTTTGTTCGAGTCAATTTCAGTTTTTGCGGCCATAATTTAATAAAAATTTGCAGTCTTAAAACATATAATAATTAACTAATCATCCCTCTGTGAAAGACGACGCTGATTGGTTATTTTTGCTAAATTTTGATTAGGGATGATTCCACATCTTTAACGGCTCAGATTGGATATCTCCGTCCAATTAGCTTAGTCGTATGCCACGTGTAACCGAGTATATTCACTTCCTTATTTAAATCCTTAACTGCTACGGAAAAATTCAGAATAAATACTACGACGAGACTCAACCTTAGCAGAGGAAGAAGACGATGAATCAACCTTCGGAGAACGACGTTTGTTCGATATGCCATAGCCACTTCAACGCTCCTTGCCAAGCTAATTGCTCTCATTGGTTCTGCGGTGCGATCTCTTATAATCCTTCGCTTTTTCAATTTCTCCTTCTCTCGAATCATTTTGAATCGGTCCTAGTTACATTCCTTTTCTCAGGAATATCTATTCGTTAGATACTTTTATGGAATCGAGTTGTGATAATAGTCTCAATTGATTCGGTTTTCTTCACAATTTTGTTTTGGATTTGGAGAAGTATAGACTCTAGGCTTTTCAATTTAAGGTCTCGTTCTTATGGCTTTGCTTAGGCCTTATATGATTCATGAGATTGTCTAATTGAGATAAATCATTTTCCTCAACTGTCTAGGTAAGTGCATTATGCTTGTTTGGAGATACGGATCTACATTAAGTCCATGTAAATGTCCCTTGTGTCGTCGACCGATTACTTTGCTGGTTCCTTCTGAGGATGCATTGAGAGGTCGTAACGACGATGCTACAGTTTCCGAGGCTCTTCGCGATGTTGAAACTTACAATCGTGTCTTTGGTGGACAGTCCAATGGTTTAGTTCAGGTATGTGTTTATAAACTGACCTTGGTGATGAGTAGTAGTAGTTGTGAGGGTATGTGTTTAAAGGAATTATATATTGGCTTAGCTCTTGAGTTTATTTGGTACAAGGAAAGGTTGGATTGTCGCTTTATTGTCATCGTGCTAGAAAATCAGGGATATATGGTTACAGTTTCATCATTTTGTTATTTCGTTTGTACAAATTGATGCATCTTACACCGTTTGACAAGAAGTGAATGGAACCTTCTCTCATGAAACTTCAATTTGTTTTGCAGAGGATGCGAGATCTTCCCTTTTTACTCCCAAGGCTGTTGCGAGAAATGATGGATCCACAAAGAACGCTTCCACTTGTGATCAGAGCTCGTGTTTATATTGCGGTTAGTTAAAAGTTAAAACACATTTTGTAATTGTGAACTCTACTATAGCTTATCTCTCTTTCAAGTAAATCTTTTGCTAAAGATATTCATAACTTTGAGTTGATACTGTGACTAAAGTAAATTCATTGCATTTGATTTGATGCAGTTGATAATGAGTGCGATTTACATAATCAGCCCAATAGATATCATCCCGGAAGGTGATTTTTCATTTCATTCCTTCACTATAACCATATATTACACTCTTCTCTTCTTTAACAAACTTATTTTATTTATAAATACTTACTTTGTATCGATTTTCTTGTCAGGTGTCTTGGGGGTTATCGGTTTACTAGATGATCTACTCATAGGCCTGATTTTTTTCCTCTATGTTGCTGCTCTCTACCGATCCGTTCTCCATTTTCGTCATGGTGGTTCATAAAATCTCTTTAAAGTTTTTTCACATCATATACATCATCATAGTTGATGAACTAAAGTGACATTGTTACTTGTTTAGCTCTTTATGCTTAGGTAAACTGATCTGGCCAACAGTTTATATTCTAGTATAAAACATAAACATTTATTTCATTTCAGTAGTACTAGATGCTTCTTATGGGTCTACAACGTATTGAAATTCTCGAGTAACATAAGAAAAACTAGAAGAAATTACTTTTTGCTATTATTTTTCAGGTTTTATTTTTGCTATTATTTTATTACTTCTAGACAGGGCTTGCATCGCCGGATCGTAGGTACGAACGTTCACCAACATTTTTCTTCCCAGTGAATAACCGATCAAAAGGTGACCTTATTGCTAGAAGCACACCTTTGGGTTGACCAGAACCCTCCTGATAGTTCCCGTTGCCTTCGATAACCCCATCTTCTGGAGACCTGATCGAATCGGTCCGGTACGGAGGAGTTATAGAAAACGGTCTTCGGTCCAACCTTCCATCTTTGTCGAACCGTTCAAAGTAGAAGTAGTTTCTTTCTGTCCCTAGGCTTCCGGTTCTGTGCCCTCTTATGGGGCTCCTGACTTGAGATAACGCCACGTTGTCTTTTGATCCTTGGTTCAGCAGCTGATCGTGTATCTCTTGGGGTAACTTCAGTGTGAACCGGTCTAGATTCATGTCCGGTTGACCGGTGGAGCTGGACCGGCTGAACAATCCGGCTAATTGCCAACCAGTAGACATGGACTTACGGGGCATGCTCTGGTTACCTGTCCAAGCCACTGAGTCAAACAACCGGACGTCCGGAGAACCCATAACCCTTCTCTCATCGGTCAGCATTCCGGGATAGTTCTGACCGGTTTCTCTGGCTAGACCAGGTATCTCAAAAGATACAGACTCACCGGGTACAGGAACAAGATTGGAGCGACAGAGTGGACACGTGGTGTTCGAACGTAGCCAGGGATCAATGCAACCAGGATGGAACACGTGACAACATTGAGGTATCATACACAGCGTTTCGTCGTCCTCGAACTCATTGAGGCAAACGGGACACTCCAACGCTTCTTTGCCTATCCTCAACGTCTTAACCGTGGAGTAACGAAACGTTGGAAACGTTTCTATGACTGACGCGTCGAGCCCACTTGTGCTCTGCCTCACGTTAAGCCAGTTTCCTGTGTCCGCGGTTCGGCGGTCTAGCCCTAGAGCACGCTCGAGACAACTTCTCATGTAGACGGAGACACATCCAAGTGCGAAGAAAATGCTGACGACTACGATCATGGCTACAGCCATGGCTGGACTGAACTTTTTCTCTTCGTTAGCAGACGCAGAGGCGTTGCTTTGATCGGGACTGACCAGTAACAGTAGCAAGACCACTGTCACTAAGATGCTTAATCGTGACATGACTGCTATCGATGGTGGCAAATGGTTTGTTGATCAGATGGTATATATAAGTGTTTAGACCTCTTGGTTTCATGAGGGTCAAAAGATTTGAGACGGCATGGTTTCCCGGTGAAAGAGATTTATACAAACAAAAACCTTGTCTCTTTTCTTTTTGTCATTTTTCTTGGCTTTGAAAGAAAACAAAAAAAGTGATGGGAAGATCATAGGAGATGATGATATAAGAACGTGTGCAACATAAATCAAGGGGGCGGTTTGCTTTGCTTAGCTTAATAATGACAACAAGATTGTTGACTTTTGAGATCATACCAGAGGCAATACTATTGATCAATTATTTTTATATCAATGAAGGAACCGCTTATGGAAGATGTAATCCAAGAGTTAATTGTTTGTATTATGATGGAGTTTCGATTCATCGTGTAAATGCAATATTTAGATGTTGTTCGTTTTAGTCAAATTAAAAAATGCATCTGGATACAAAACAAATGCATAATAAATTGTTTCCAAAATAGTTGTACATAATTTTTTGATGGATAATTCAATTTAAAACGATATAATCGGATAAATCAACAGATTCGGAGAGAATTGGTTATATCCTTTGCTAATTTGATATCCCAATTTCGATCGAGTCTTAGAGTTAGAGTATTGAGGGGTTTTTTTAAACATATATGGCCTTATTTGTACAAGAATTGTAGAGTCGAAGCTCCACATACCTTCCTAAAATGACTAAAATGAATACGAGATCAAACTTATCCTTAGTAAGTCAACTTCAACATTATGATTATAGAAAGATAAAACTTGATGTGGTCTTAGCATATAGTAGGTCAACGCATTACACAGTGATTATGTCGTAAATGTGATTAATTAATTAAGCAATTCGTGATAAACTTGCATATCATTACTCATGTCATGTTGTGATCACGTCCCTCTCCAACTAATTAATTTTTGATTTTTTTGTTAATAGAATCAGTCTATATGGTATGGATAGTTAGTGGAGATATGTATATTAAAAATATGCCATGACTTGGAAGACGGCTCGAAATTATATTCTGGATAATGTGAGGTGATTCAACTTTCCCTTTCCTTTAGAACACGATTTTCATCTTCAGAAATAAGACTTCAAAAGAGACAAAACATTTAATATAATACTCTCTTTGTCCCTTAAAGGTATATGTTTCAAGTTTTAATACTTTCACACACTAAGAAATAATTTACGATGGGTGTGACAGATTAATTTGAAGAAAAAGAAGAATTTGAAGAATAATTATATTTCTTGTTACCATTTGTCTAATTTGCAGAATTTGAGGAATTTCAACAAAAAGACAAAAGTTGTAGATAAATCATATTAATTTAGTTTTTAAAATATTCAGCCAGATTAAGCTGTTACCATTTCAATTTGATATTATTCAGATAGATTCCAAAAGAAATCACTAAAAATTCGGCATATTTTCCAATTCCACAGAAATTTAACCCGTACAATTTAAATTCATACCTAATATTACTAACTTTTCTTTTCGATTAAAATTATGTTTTATGGACAAAAGTTATGTTTTACTTTATTGATGTTTTAATGCAAAATTAATTATTGTTTGATTTTTTTGTACATATTTTTTTTTGTAGGGTTTATTTTATTATTGGTTGAATAATATTTAAGTAGTCGATAAAAAGTATTTAATTTAGAAAATTATAAATTGTTTTTATTTTTTGAATAAAAACTTTAAATTGATTGTTCTGAGTGATTTTGTATCAACCAAAGATGAATTATCACATCAATAATAAAGTAGGCACATCTATATTCTTAAACAGAGTATATACGTTTTCCGCAAAGTAATTGAATGTACCTTTGCTAGACCGACTATGTAGCCATGCCTAGCGACGTCTGAGAAAGATTTTCGTCCTTCTATGAAATGAACATATGATAAATACCTTCAAAAGATTTGCCTCAAAGGTAAATAATTTTCTTCGATAAAAGCATGGATCTCTATATGAGGAAGAAGTGAACTCTCTTAGGAAAATACCTACCAAAGATGGTCAAAGCCACTTTTAGGCCAAAAACAGGTAAAGACTATGGAGAAATCGACTTACCCATAAATAGTCCTAGCACTCCCTATGAAAAGAGCTCCAAGCCTACTCTTCAATGGTTGCTTGAATGAGCGTCAGAGAATCGTCTGAAAAAAACTCCTTTTCGTTCTCCCAGAGACTTTTCTGACGTTACTAGTTGTGTAGGTTCTGACATCCTTCCAGAGGATCACCACCATCATCTTTCTGGAGATAACAACCAGTACGAGAGCATCGCTCACTCCTCCCCAGAGGACGAAACTCCTATCTCGAGCTCTAAAACTATTTCTAGAACAGACACAAAGTCTATCACCAAAGACTAAAGATAAATGGTACGGTGAACCCAAAATGTGTCTTGATTAATTGGCGATAGAAAGATGCATTTCTATCGATATGTCCCTCTAAAGTTTCTGCTTTTTCCTTCTATAAAGATCGTGTTTTATATTTATAGAAAATATTGTCTTATTTTTAGTCCTTAGCTTGGTTGAGACCTTTTGTCAAGTTACATCATTAATTTGTTTTTAAAATACCACATTTGTTTTCTAAAATATACAACCACTACTTTGTTTTTTCAAAAAATGCCACTAAAGAAGGTTTATTCAATTTTGCATTTTGAAAAGTTTGAGTTTTAATAAGTTTTTAAAGATGTTTTGGGTGTATTTTAATAAGTTTTAAGATTATTTTAATGATCTTCTATGATTCTTAAAAAATTATTATTAAATACTTTGTAATTCTACTTGTTTTAGTTGTTTTTTGCGCCGACGAAACAACCAATGGGAGGATCCGTTCTACATACTAATAAAACATGTAAAGGCCACTGAAAACATGACTGGGGTGTTTTCTAATGAATCTCCGACGCTCAAGTTAGAATATGGGACAAAGAGAGAGAAGATGTAACACCCCAGATTCTGGAAATCCATAGTGCATCTCTAAGAATATGTTATGCATGCGGAGATGCTTAAAAGAATTAATTTGGCTAGCTTTGTCACCAAAATGCATTTATCTTTTCGGTCACACATCTTGAGAGAACTCCAGAGTTAAGCGTGCTTGAGCTGGAGCAATTTCATAATAGGTGACCTGCTGGGAAGTAATTTTCAGTATCGTGAGAGTGAGATGCCAAAACACGGGGAAAGATCGCGTGGTGATTGCAGGGTCAGTAAACATGCATTTCGAGCCTCCCGGACTAACGCACCGACCGTCAGAGAAGTGGGCCAAGAGTGGGCTTGGGGCTCATGGCATGGCGGTCTGGGCGTTATAAGTGGTATCAGAGATGAACCTTGACAAGTGTGGCTTAAAAGAATTGATTTGGCTATCTATGTCACTAAAATCCACTTATTTTTTCGGTCACACATCATGAGAAAACTTCATAGTAAAGCGTGCTTGAGCTGGAGCAATCGAAGGATGAGTGACCTATTGGGAAGTCATTTATAGTACCGTGCGAGTGAGGCCAAAACACAGGGAAAGATCGCGTGGTGAATGTAGGGTCAGTAAACATGCATTTCGAGCCTCCCGGACTAACGTACCGACTGTGAGAGAATTCTCGGCTTGCGGGTCGAGAGTGGGCTTAGGGCCCACATGCAGGCAGTCGAGACGTTATAAGTGGTATCAGAGCCGAACCTTGAAAAGTGTGGGTATAACACTGTCAGGGTGACGATCTTGGTATGCATCGAGGACGTTGCGCGCTGTGAGAGGGGGTGATTGTAACACCCCTGATTCTAGAAATGCATGGTGCATTTCTGAGAATATGTCATGCATGCGGAGAGGCTTAAAAGAACTAATTTGGCTACCTATGTCACCAAAATGCACTTATCTTTTCGGTCACACATCATTAGAGAACTCCAGAGTTAAGCGTGCTTGAGCTGGAGCAATTTCATGATGGGTGACCTATCGGGAAGTAATTTCCAGTATCATGTGAGTGGGGCCAAAACACGGGGAAAGATTGCGTGGTGATTGCATGGTCAGTAAACATGCATTTTGAGCCTCCCAAACTAACACACCGACCGTCAGAGAAGTCTCAGTCCGCGGTCCGAGAGTGGGTTTGGGGCCCACGGCAGGGCGGTCGGGGCGTTATATAAGAGAGAGAAAGACAACAGTAAGTCGAAAAGAGTCAGGGAAGAAGAATCGGAAAATAATAGTGTAGAAAAAGTGAATTCGAGTGTGAAAGAATGATGGATCCACGGAGTATCAGCTCATTTGAATAAGAAATTTAGTGGTGGAGAAAAGGAGAAGGAGTGAGAAAATCGAAAGAGAAACATAAAAAGGTTCCCTTGAAGACTAATCGGAACCAGGGAGGAGGAAGAAGAAAATAAATGATGAAAACAGATTTTTGTGGTGGAATGATCCTAAATAGACGGAAGTTCAGAGGTTTAAGACTAAAGGTATATTGCTCTAAATATAGCTCTTTACGTATATACATAGAGTAAAAAGGGCAAGCCCCTTAATATGGAGTAGATAGTTGTGTAATTTATAGAGATTTACCTACCGGATCTAGATACCATATACCATGTTCTGTTACCGCTTCGGGTCTAGATACTCGGTTTCGGATAAGGACGATGTACTGAGTGTTTTTACTCTATCCCTCTTGACTTTGCTGGCTAGTGGTCTAACCGCTCAATTTGATATGTTGCATATTGACTCCTCGTACTGCTGGCAGCGTCTGTTACACCTAGTTTAGCGTCGGGGTGTTTCATGGATTCATTTTTACCTGCTTTAATACAACTCATAGCATGGGTATTCTATATTTACCTTACAATGAGGAGGATAAATAGAGTTTTCACTCGTTGACTTGTTATTTAAATATCAAAAGAAATCGAAAATGGATTTGAGCGCGCTTAGTAGAGATTCTTTACCTTCACATGTTTCTTAATAAGGAGGTTAGGGTTTTGTGTTTACCTTCGGGATGCATTACACCCCGTAATGTGCTTCATACATGCCATCGAGTCTGTTATCTCCGAGTATATAACTACCTAGAGATCCCCGAGCCTAAATATAATCAAGCCCAAATATGTGTGAAGCATTATATCGTCGATAAGTTCCACCCCAAAGTAAAAGTCATTACCAAGCGTCCGCTAAGTTGGATGACTTCTGTAGAATCTGCCAAAATTTTGCAGAGTCAGCCACTAACTACGCAAATTCTGCCAAAAAATGGTAGACTAGCAGATTCAGATTCAAGTCTACCATTAACTTGGAAAACTTTCACATAATTTACCAAAATTTTGCAGAATCTACCACTAACTACATAGAGTCTACCAAAAATAATGGTAGACTAACATATTTATATTCAAGTCTACCATTAAGTTGGAAGACTTTCAGAGAGTATGTCAAACTTTTGCAGAGTCTACCACTAACAACAAAAAGTCTACCGATAATATTGGTAGAAATAGCATATCCAGATTCAAGTATATCATTAAGTTGGAAGATTTTGGCAGAGTCTACCCAAAATTTTGCAAAGTCTACCACTAACTATGTAACACCCCAGATTCTAGAAATGCTTGGTGCATTGTCTAAGAATATGTGGTGCATGCGGAGAGGTGTAAAAGAATTGATTTGGCTACATATGTCACCAAAGTGCACTTATCTTTTCGGTCACTTGTCTTGAGAGAACTCCAGAGTTAAGCGTGCTTGAGTTGGAGCAATCGAAAGATGGGTGATCTACTGGGAAGTCATTTTCAGTACCGTGCGAGTGAGGCCAAAACACGGGGAAAGATCGCGTGGTGATTGCAGGGTCAGTAAACATGCATTCGAGTCTCCCGGATTAACGCACCGACCACCAGAGAAGTCTCGGGCTTGCGGGCCGAAAAGCTTCGGCTTGCGAGCTGAGAGTGGGCGTGGGGCCCACGACAAGGCGGTCGGGGCGTTATAAACTACACAAATTTTACCGAAAATAATGGTAGTCTGCCAAAATTTCGCAGAGTCTGCCATTAACTACGCAGAGTCTCCCAAAAAAATGGTAGACTACCAGATTTAGATTCAAGTCTACCATTAAGTTGGAAGACATTCGTATAGTCTACCACTAACTATACAAAGTCTACCGAAAATAATAGCAGACTAGCAAATTTAGATTCAAATCTACCATTAAGTTCAAAGACTTCCGCATAGTTTGCCAAAATTTCGCAAAGTCGGCCACTAACTATGCAGAGGCTGCTAAAAAATGATAGACTACTAAATTCATATTCAAGTTTACCATTAAGTTAGAAGACTTTCGCACAGTTTACCACTAACTACACAAAGTCTACCGAAAATAATAATAGACTAGCATATTTATATTCAAGTCTATCATTAAGTTGGAAGACTTTCGCATAGTCTGCCAAAATTTTGTAAAATTTGCCACTAAATATACAAGTGCTGCCAACAAAATAGCATACTAGCATATTCATTTACTTATAAACAAATAAAGTCAATTTTTCTTCTTTGATTAATATCATTTCTTTAGTTATATTCAAAAACAATGGTATTTTTTAATTAAATGTCTATAATTTTTTAATGTAATGAATATTGAACAATTATCTATAATATTTAGATGTTATGAAAATAAACAATCAATATTTTTAGGGGTAATATTGACAAAATATTTTAAAATAATTTTAAAAATCTTGTTAGGTTATACTTACTCTTTTAAATATTTTGTGGGTTATTATAGCAATCTCTCTTAATATTATTATATATTTTAGGATGGTGTTTTTTTGAAATAAGGTAATTTTAAAGGATTATGTCCTTTCGAATTCGTAGGACCACTTTTTTATAAAAACTTTGTATAATCGCTTTTTCAAAAAAAAAACTGTTTTATGGTTAGTTTAAGAGGGTTTTCCTTTCGAATTTGTAGGGTCATGTCTCTTCGAAATTTGTTTCGTAAAATCGTGGCTTCTCGAAATAATTACTTTATTGTTATTTTGACAGGTCGTATATATTTAGTTGTCTCTTTTAAAAAAAAATTGTTTCTATATATCTGTTTCGTTAAACGTTTATTTCATTTATGATCACTAATTTTAAAATTTAAACCTTGATAATGATACAAAACATCATATTATTATTATTATTTTAAAATAATGATATTTTTACTATCACAGAAATTCCTAAAAGTTTTGATTTGTGTAAAAAAATTGGAACTCTTATGGCTATTCAAATTTTATGACTAGTTTTAAATATAAATTTTTGATGAAATTACCAACTATTTTTTTTTTGAAATTGATAGTATATTTTTAAGATTTAAGAATTTTCTACATGATTCAACTGGCTAAATATACAATTGTATTGACATATTTGTAACATCTTATATTTTTATATTTTAATCTTTTTACTTATATCGTAAAAACATAAAAATAAAATAATAGTTAATGTCTATATTGTTATATATTTTCTTTATGTTTCACTTATTATCGTTTTTAATAATTTCATTTAAAATTTAATAAACAATATTTTTTTCAGCGATTTCACGGGAGTCTGAGTCTTAGTATTAGATAATATCACATAATATGTGAAACATATTAGGGGATTTTCTTAAATACAACATTTTAAAAGGTTTTTTTCAAAAATACCTCTATTAGTTTATATTTTTTTTAAAATACTGCAAACTAGAATTAACCTTTACATCTTCAAACTAAATTCCAAATCCTAAAACACAAATTCTAAAATTTCAAAAATAAACTCTAAATCTAAAATAGTTAATTTGAATCCAAAATTTTAAATTTTGGAAAAAACTAAGAAATGGTATATTTGAAACAAAAACTTCAATTAGTGAAAGTTTAAAGAATTTTCAAAATAGTTCTTAAATTATTTTGTATATATTTAACAAATGTGAATCTGAATCATATACATATAACAAAGTAGAGGATCCTCCACTCGTTGCACGGATTTGAAGTTAATACAAAAATATGCAAAAATAAAATAAAATATAAGTATATGTTTAGCAAAAATAAAACAAAATATATGTAAAAGTTAGTGAAATTTTTAATTGGTTATGAAACTGACTAATCACAGTTTTGGTTTACAAAGTTTGATTCTTATATGATTTAATTATATACCTTCTCCGTTGTAATGTTTAATGGTTATTTGCATAAAATATTTTACATGTGGTTATTTGTATAAAACATTATAAATTAATATTGATATAACT
Organism: Arabis alpina; assembly: GCA_900128785.1. Classification (NCBI taxonomy): domain Eukaryota; kingdom Viridiplantae; phylum Streptophyta; class Magnoliopsida; order Brassicales; family Brassicaceae; genus Arabis; species Arabis alpina. The sequence goes on along the minus strand of LT669788.1, from coordinate 21,817,901 downwards.
CTTTTATTTTGAAGAATTAATACATAATTGATAAAGTCTAGTGCTCAAATGTCAAAATTAAAGTGAATATAAGATGTTTAATTAAAAAATGGACATGTGTCAACATTAAAATTGACATATGACAACTTTTCAAAGCTTAACTTTGTGAACATCTTAAAATATTATATAAAATACGATTCCAGTTTGGCTTATCCAAATATCCAAAATTTTGGAATTAATCAAATTATATCTCAGGTTCCAGATAATACTTTCACTCTTTCATACACCCCTATTTTTTATGGACCGACAATTAAATGCCTTACATCTTGATCTTATCAACTTGACAGTAATATACAAGCCTCAATCTTATCATCTTGAAACTTATCTCGTTTGATGAAAGCTTTCGACTATGGTGTAATAATGTCTCTTGTCCGCCTATTACATAAGCATTCGTTTTTCTTCTTATAGTGAGGTTAATTGAATCTAACGACTAAACATATATTGTGGGGAAAAACGTAATAGTTTGTTTTGTTTTGTTCGGATATTAAAATAAATAATAGAGAAATAAGATTACAAAAGAATTAAATATGGAAAATTAATGATGATTTGTTCGAATGTGAAATAAATTGAAAGTTTATCTGGTAGAGTTTGTTTGCATGCAACTCTTTCGCAATTGCTTTTGTCAGCATATATGTATATTAACTAGCTACTTATCTAAAGAAAACTTCACCATTAAGAAAATTTCACATTGTCCAAAGTTATTAATGTTTATGCAACATTTTTGGTGTCGTCATTCTGTAGTTGCTCTTTAGATTCGTAAGGGTCGTTTACGGGAAAGTAAATGAATATGTATCACAAGAAAATTGTCAAAAACGTTTGTTTGTTTCTTTAACAAGAAAAAAGGCGGTCTGTTTTTACTTGGAACTCTAATTTGTTGTTTTCTCTGGGGCATTTTACAAAGAATAATAATAAATATTTTGTTTGTGTTTGCAAGAGAAGCGATCAGATTTGAATCTATACCAGTCTTTGCGCTAGAAGGGCGTTTCAGGTAGTTCAAAATATCGAAGGCATATATTTACTTTAAGTCGATCATGCCTTGTCACCAAAATAGTTTTTTGGTTAGTGTCTTTGGCTATTCTAGAATAAAATACCATAGAAAACTTTGTTTTCCAAAACACAACAAAAACATGTTTAGAAAGCTCAAACTCGTATGTGACTGCTTTAAATTTAAAATTTCTCTAGAATTTTACACACTTGATTCTGAAAATAGCTCAAAGTCCAGAAATTTAACACTCTACAATTTTCGTAATTTGTTGAATACGTATTGATTAATTGATTATGTTTCTAATATAATTACAAGAATAAATTAATGGCTAGGTCAAAAATGAGAAATGGAAAATACTAGTAGGGACTAGGGAGAGTGACGTGGAAGATGGAGAGTAAAAAAGGTAACTAAAGAGAAAGTAACGTAGCGAATCTTAAAGTCACCGAGTCACTCCAATTGCATACTTTCAACAAATCCCAGAATTTTATGTACCAACATCCCCGGTTTTCTCGGGGAACTCCAAATTAATTTAATACTTAAAAAATTCCTTTAAAATGATTATATTCTTGATCGCATTAGAAGATACAGATTTAAATGTTAAATAATCATGTTCATGACAGAATTGGAAAAATAATATTCCCTCCGTTTCTTAAAGATTGATTTTCTAGAGTTTTCACACATATTAAGAAAACACATTAATGTTTGACTAAAAGTGCATTGGTTTTTGTATTAAACAATTTTCCATAAGTTTGACCCAATGACAATCCAATAAAACCAATTAATATGTCTTGAAATCTACAATTTATCATTATTATTGCATAGAAAATATAAAAAATCAATCTTTAGAAAACAAAAAAAATTTCTATAACATCAATCTTTAAAGAACGGAGGGAGTAATGATATTATTTGATTATTTATTGCGTATACACAAAGACTCTCTCAGTAATCCCCTTTCAAACGCGTTAATATTCGTACAATCTTTTATCGGGCCGCCAATTGTCATTATTCTTCTAATTATTGAGTTTAAGTTTGTTTGCTACTAATGTGAATGCAACCTAGTTTTGTCACTCTTTCAATTCTCATCTTCTTAATTTTGTCATTATTGTGCGTATGATTGTTTTGCATTGATGTTCATGAACGACGAAAATTCTTTATATACTATTTTTCTTTCTAAAATATGTTTCTTCGTTTTATAAAAATGTCATTTAGATTTTTTTAAAAAAAAAAAATACTCCCTCCATTATATTTATATTTAATAAGATGTTTTGAATACGCGATACTTGAAAATAAATAAATTATAAACAAAATTTACTAATAGTTTGTTAAATAAATAATTCAGCCAATCATGTAACAAACTACATAATTCAAAATGTCATAAGTATCAAACAACTTTAAAAATTAAAATACATAGAAACTTGTAAAACATCTTATAGTAAAACCAATATTTAAACTCTTAAACATCTTATACAATAAAATAGAGGAGAATAATATATATTTTTATTTAATGTCATTAACTAGATGATAATAAATTAAATATCAATAAAGTGAGCTTTGGGTGAAGGATAAATTAAAATCTGTCCAGATAATTGCATTGCAAAAAAATATATTATTTATAAAACAAAATATTAATTCTTAAATGATATTTTCTATTTTAAATATACCAGTAATTTTTTGAAAGGATTCTGAAAAGCTGATGAGCCTTTTTCTATGGTATTTGCAGAATTTATGACAACTTTGAAAAGAAAAAAACTACAGTGTTAATTATATTTTTTATAAGCTGCCCTATGAAAAAGAGTTTAGTGTTTTCTGTTCAATTGTTTGATGTACAAGTTCCATCATTGTCAATAGTTTCGTGGTTAGGCTATTGTTCAGTTCGGTTGTTTGTTTTTAGCTCAAGAGAAAAACAAGATGGATAGTAGTTAAATATAGTTTAGGTTTACGATTGAAGCCTCTCTATTCGAAATATATATATGTAATGACAATGTATGAATATGAAGTCAAGTAGTCAACTTTGAGAGTTTTCATTAAAAACAAGTTTCATTCTTCATCTTTTATTGAATCAGTATAGAATAATTTTATATAAATGGTTTACGTAATATGTCTAGAATTAAAGTGGTAGAATAAAATATGTTGGTTTTGGGTTTGATTATTATAGATTTAATTTTTCTTCTGTTAATTTCGAAGGATATGTTGAGCACACGCAAAGTGTTTAGTGAAATGTCAAAAAGAAAACCAAAAACTGGCTAATTTGGATGGAAGCACACAGCGAGTAGGATTTAAAAGTTGTGGGAAGATAATTGTTCTTCGTCATGAGGAAGTTTAGAGAGTTAAATGGATTAAGGACTCATCATGAGACAAGAGGTTACAAACACCTCTGAGGGAGATCGAGTGAACTCTCCAAATATATAGCCAGACGATGATCTCCATGTATAGACTTAAATAAATCTTACATTAATATTTGTTTTCCATAGTGAGTAAAGCCATTTGCCTGCATCACAATGAACTTGCTTCAGTTATTCATGCTTTCGTCAAGTCATCTCCATTTTTGGTTTAAACTTGGCGTAGATGTTTCACTCACCCCAAGTTTACGAAAGAATATTAAAATATACAAAAAATCAATATTATTGATTCATGACAAATCTAGTTAGGGTTTTCTTAACAAGTTAATTCATTTTTATATATATTATGAGAATCTATATAATCAACTCTGGGAGTCGTCATTAAAAGCAGTTCTCATTCTTCATCTTTAACGAAATCAATATAATATCATTTTGATTTTAATAACAATCTAAAATTTATGTTCTCTTCTTCTGTTCTTGCATTTGAATAAAGTTATGAAGTATCTATTTTAAAAATTTAGTTTTCATCCTAATAAGCCTTTTCAAGAGCTTGGATCCACTTGTTTTAGATTCTACTGTTTTGACTAATCTCCAGAGCATGTAAAGATATAACTATCATTTGAAGGTGTTTATTAGAATTTGACCCGTGTCAAACGGAAGATTAGAATATTTAATAAACTAAATAATATATTTTAAAGTTTTGTAAAGACCCTGGAAACATAAACACCAGTGATTAATAATTATTTTCCAGAGACCTAAGATTTTTTTTTGAATGTTTTCTCAATTAATATATATAGGACCGATATTTATTAACATTATTTGAAATCGCAGTAAAAGTTTCAAACTTTCGTCTTTTAGCCACATGATGATTTTTCTTAACCATTGAACCATCTTAAATTGATTTAGAATAACGATATTATACAATAAATTTAATTTAAAAAAATTGGAGGATAATTGTTGTTATCTAAGTATAGTATATAAGTTTGTTAACTTTGATACAAAACTCAATTTATACGCCAAATATATCTAGGGGGAATTGGATAAATACCCTAAATTTGTTTGAAAATTTGAAAACTATACCAAATTTGTTAACATTTGAAAACTACCATATTTTTAATTTGAAATGATATTTTTACTACTAGGGTATTAGTTAATCATTCTAGTTTTTTTTAAACAAAATAATTTGATTTTTCAGTTTTAAATAAAAATTAATATAATTTTTAAAATTAATAAATATTTAAAATAAATCGATAGTGTAAAATAAATCGATGGATACAAGAAATTAAGTCGACGAACATAAAAACAATAAGTCAATGGTTATACAAGTCGACAAAGAAAAAAAATCAACCAAAACAAATATAAATCAACAGTTGAAAAAAAGTCGACGAATCTGAAAATTAAGTCGACGAACACAAAAACAATAAGTCAATGGTTATATAAGTCGACAAAGGAAAAAGTCAACCAAAATACAAATATAAATCCATAGTTAAAAATATATCGACGAATCTGATGATTAAGTCGACGAACATAAACAAAATAAGTCAATGGTTATATACGTCGACAAAGAAAAAAATCAACCAATACAAATATAAATCCATAGTTGAAAATAAGTAGACCAAGCTGAAAATTAAGTCGACGAACATAAAAAAAATAAGTCAGTAGTTTAAATAAATCAATAGAGCAAAAAATCAACGAAAAAATATAAATCAACTGTGTAAAATAAATCAACTTACTTAATTATAATTTTAGTTGGAAAAATTGTGATTAATTAACCATATAGTTTTTTTTGTTTTAAAAAATAAATATGAGTTATTAATAAATTGAACTTAATTTTAAAATTTACACTAAACAATTTTTAATTATCAAAATATTTTATATGATAATTTGTTTAATATTAAGGGTAGTTTTCCAATTTTGTAAAATTTAGTATATTTTTCCAATGTTCAACAAGTTTTAGGGTATATATACAATCCAATTTTCTCATATATCTTTGTGGGGAATGCAAGGTCGGACCGACGATCTAATAATGTCTATTTAGTTACAATTACAAGCAAAATTAAGTAATAGTGTGAGAATCTGACGAGAAGATGATCCGGACAAGTACACATTACACAATATTATCTCATGCTAGAACTTCAGGCAGCGGGATTTATGGTTAAACCACATGCTAATGTCCATTTACCACTTAAGGAATATTATTTTAAACATAAAATAAGGTTTTATTGTATTAGGATCCTTAGGTATAAACGAGTAGTATTTCTTTATGTTATCACCTAAGAAATCCTTACAAATTTAGTTTTTCATCATTAATAGTTAATTAACTGCAAAACGAACCTTCAAGAATTCAAGCCAGAGTAAAGTATTGCCCACGGTTTTATGGTAATGATATAAAATTTATGTTTAGAGATAGTCGGAGTTCATTTGTTTAGATTTGTTGAGAGCAAGAACAACAATTTTGAATGGAAACATTAAAAATGTGTTGCCGTTTTCATAACTAATAAAATATAAATTGAGGTAACAGAATTGATTTGGTCCCGTACGTATATCAGCAAGTTCTATATATACTTTTCTTGAAACTATTTATAAAGTTTGAGCTTGTTTTAATGATAAAATAATCTATAGTATGTGACCCCCAAGAACTGGTAATCACACCTTATGAATTTCTTTAAACAAAAAACAAACAAACCATGAACCAATAATAGAGAAGAGATATGAGAGTCTACTGACAACAACACAGTAATAAACAATTCATGAAATCTTCACTAAGACGAAAAGAGTTGTCACAATCCGACGAAGTTGTGGCCAGAGTTTCGCGATTCACGAATCATTTCATTTACTAAATTAAACACGTACTATTAAAACTATCACATTTTTATTTACTGAAAAATGAAATCACAACTAATAGATTCTATGTTCTATATAGTAGATAATTTTAAATAAATACCAATAGACATGAAACGAGAACTATAGTAGAGTGTGCGTCTGAATACATACGACAATGAAAAACCTGCAACGTGTCGCACTACAGTAAAATTACTATTTTCTTGGTTTTTTATGTATTTTATCCATAGTATTAGGAGTTGTTTTAGTAACTTTAAATGGCAAAACAGATGGTTTTTTTTCTTTCTAAACAAAACTGATAGTTTTAGCTAAGGAAGTTGACAATTTTATGCGTTGTAATTAGTTCATGCCTAAGCCTAATAGACAAAATTCATCTCTAACAATGACTACATTACATTAATTATTATATCTTTAAATGTTTGTTTGTGTGTGATATTTAAACTAATTCTGCAGAGAATTTAATACTAAATGTAGCATATTTGTATGTAATTAATCAGTTTGATTTTAATGAAAAAGTAAACAAAGATTAAGAAGAAATATAACAATGGTACGGGAAATGATTCGAAGAAATGACATGAGAAAACAAGCCCATTGGAAAATTGTAAGCTGTGTTCTTGGGAAAGTACCTGAGAGACAAGAAAAGAGAAGCTTGTGAAGTCACATGGACTCTTCTGGACGTATGCTCATGGCCTCCCTTCTATTTTCTTTTTCTTTTTCCTATAAACTTAACTTCACTTTAAACTCTACATCAAAAACAACACTCTTTGAATAATCAATAACAACTAAACATCATTTGTGCGAAACATCTACAATGTCAATGAACAAAAAATGGTTCAAAGAATACGTAATTTCACGTTGAGACTCAACATCTACAATAAAATAAAATTTTAAAAAAAATTTAGCAAAAAAAAAAAAACATCTACAAAAAAAAATGGACGGGCTCGAAATGAGTAAATAAGTAGTTTATAGTACTATTTTAAAAAATAGAAAAAAAAAACATTGAAAAAAATATTTACATATTTATATAGGAAGTTGTTTTGATGATATATGATAATAAAATCAAAATGTACGAATAAGTTGATATTATTTCGTTCGTCCCATTGAAGCTATATATAACATTCAGGTACACGGATTCGAAGGAGACAAGATATTGCTACAGCTGAAGTTTTATTTTAAGTGCATCCAATAAGATTCTTTGTATCATCATGAAATTTTTGGCCTGAAGTTTTTATGTTCACATTTAATTTATTATTTCAGCAAATTGGTCACATTTTTTGTCCGACCAATTTGATTATAAAACGCAGCCATAGTCACATCTATCTGTGTTTCAAAAAAAAAAAAAAAAAAAAAAAAAAAAGTCACATCTATCTAATTCTTCAACCTTTTTGTCATCTTAAACTGGATTATAACTATTAAATATTCCCAGAGTGATTAGAACAGAATAATCTAAAGATACCAGCTAATTTAAAATACTTAAACTCTATTGTCTTTGATAATGAAAAAAGAATTTTAAATACATATCTTGTGCTATCATTTTCTTACATGTCGACTATAAGATTTTTATTAAGATCAGAAAGCAAATATATTAAACCTGACATTAGGCGATACCCACCGGGCAAATAAATCTTCTTTTGGTTGTGTATTTGGCTATTTAGGATTTTTAAAGTTTAATCGAATACTAAACCAGTTATATTATTTGCTTAAGATAGATCGAACGTGAGTGTAATTTTGTGGACCGGTCTACAATCTTACGTACGAACTTAACTATAGATATGTATTTAAATAGTAACTAACTAGTAACCATAAATTCAAGTAGATTTGTATTAATACTACCACATTTAGAATTTTATCTAGTTTGGCCATCGATGGTCTCCATTTTGTTTAATGTTCGACCGTCTCCAAATGTATACTACATTTGATTTTTCTTAAGTAGTCTACTATCAGTTGTATAAGTTTCATATCACTTGATGGCCAGTGGAGAAATTCGGAAGATGTTTTTATTGGTTATGCTGATCACTATATATGAGTAAAACCTCATATAGTATTGAAAAAATAATTCCATTAGATCACCCTAACTATTTTTATTAATCATTTATTCTTAAACTACTTTGGATTAAAAAGAGTTACATGCTAATCTTTTTTTAGGAATAGTTCGAAAAACCTCCAATTAACATCTTAATAATATTAATATGTTTACTATTTAGTTGAACTAATTATATATGCAGAAGTTATTTCCATATTGAGATTACTACAGTTTCCTCATAATCTTTTGTTTTATCTCCTCTTTATTTTTATTTTCTTTTCGTTTTGTTGGTAGCCTTTTTGGGTCATCAACTGTTGGGAGCTTCTAAGAATTATAATAATTAGCCTTATAGCATCACAAAACTAATTCTATCCGTCGACCAAACCGCAAGAGTCCCACAATAAATAAAGACACCATTTTGTTTGATCTTCATATTTCCTCTTTCATTCTCCTATCTTCCTCCATGCCAGTGAGTTATTGAGTGTTTAGAATTATGTAAAATCAATCAAAAAGAATCTGTATATAATTAATTACAAGCTCAGTTTCCTTTATTGGGTCTCAACCCGTTTGCCTTTATTTATCCCTCAAGACAAAAAAGAAAAGAGAGCGACAAACATTTTCTGTCGTAATTTTGTTTTCTCTCTTCTCTCTCTCTCTCTCTCTCTCTCTCGATTTCTCAATCTCTTGTTTCATATTTTTATCTTTTCAACAATCTCTGGCCTCTAAAAATGCCCTTAGATGCTGTTGTATACCCGCAAGATCCATTCGGATACCTCTCTAATTGCAAAGATTTCATGTTCCACGACTTGTACTATCATCAAGAAGACGTAGTACTAGCTCAGGATACGAAGAAAAATATTGATAAGTTAGGTCAAGAACAGAGCTTTGTGCAAGACGATAAGGATCATCAATGGCGAGACTATCATCATTGCCCTTTAATCCCTTCGTTGGAAGAAGACATGGAGATGAATCATCCTCCAATGCAGCAGCGGAAGAAGAGGAGGAGAACAAGAAACAGCAAGAACAAGGAAGAGATCGAGAACCAGAGAATGACTCACATCGCGGTCGAGAGAAATCGCCGGAAACAGATGAATGAGTACCTCGCCGTGCTACGTTCTTTGATGCCGTCGTCATATACTCAAAGGGTAATTTCGTCTTTAATTACTCTCACATACATATATGCATAATATATATTTTGGTCTAACTCACTATTCGTCCTAGGTCTCTTTGTTTTACTTCCTTGGCATAGTATCTAGTTTTGTGTATTTAAAGTTTTCTTTAACTAAATAATTTGAAATTCATTTTTCAATAATATATTTCTTTTTGGTCAGGTACTTCTTAGTAATATATTTTAAAAAGTTTATAACAAAATACAAAAAGTATGAGAATGATTCAAGACTATTTGGATTTTCTTATACAATTTATCAACATGATCATCTACCATAAATTTGTATGTATTCAAGATCATCAACAATATCCTTTTTGAAATATTTTTTACTAATATTCAAGGAAAACACAATTTTTTTAGGATCAGTAATCGAGAATTTGTGGATGTTTTTATACATTTTACTAACAATAAAACGTATCATATACTTGTATATAATCATCGTGATATACATGGGTATGTAATTATCTAACGTTCAAAAAATTTATGAACCATACACACACACACACACACAAACACACATGACGTGTATATATGATATGAATGGTTCTTTGTTTCTTTTTGGTGGTAAAGGGAGATCAAGCGTCGATAGTAGGAGGAGCCATTAACTACGTGAAGGAGTTAGAGCATATCTTACAATCTATGGAACCTAATAGGACCATGACCACGACCACGACCCATGAAGCCGACACTAGCACTAGCTCGTTGGTAGGTCCTTTTTCCGACTTCTTCACTTTCCCTCAGTTCTCGACAAAGTCATCATCGGTAACGGAAACCTCATCTTCACCGGCGGAAATAGAAGTGACCGTGGCCGAAAGCCACGCGAACATCAAGATTATGGCGAAGAAGAAACCGAGGCAACTTCTTAAGCTCGTTGCTTCGATACAGAGCCTAAGACTCACTCTTCTTCATCTCAATGTCACCACTCTCGACGACTCGATTCTCTACTCTATCAGCGTCAAGGTACAATTCATTTTCAACTTTACATGATCACTTTTTGTTTTTATTTCTAATTTGTTTTGAGTTTGGGGTAATGTTTGGGGGTAATGATGAGATTAGGGTGATTGAATACTGAGTGGTGAAGATGGTTTCACTTTGTTGAATTTTTTTTGTTTATTTGTCGTTTGTTGTTGGGGGGAAAAGAACTGCATTAGTACTTTGTGGTTATGTCTGGGCTTAAAAAGGTTGCAAAGAAAATTAAAATCATTCTCTTTGTTCTTTTGTTTACTTACTTTGGTTACGTAGGACTGGCCTCAATAGTTGTGGAAAATCATCATTTTTTTCCAAATAATTGTAATGGTGCTTGTAAGAATCAGGGGACCAGCCTAAAAAACGAAACACTAATATGTATCCATCTATATGCATGAGTAGGTATACGGTATTTTTGTGTAAATAATATATGTGTGTGTAGTATGGTTTGGTTCCTTGGTGGTCATAGAATGGTAGATATATTTACGGATATGGAAGTGAGGCCACCACTTATTTTCATCAGGGAGACATTCATAATTAACCTCGTTTGTTAACAAATATATATATTTTATTATAGAATATATTATTTAATTTTTATTCAACATTTTTATTCGTCTATTTTCTTAAGAAAAAATGGTTGGTTCAGGTTGAAGAAGGAAGTAAACTGAATACCGTGGACGACATTGCAACAGCTTTGAATCAAATAATAAGGAGGATTCAAGATGAGTCATAAATCAACAAATAGATTAATTAAGTAATTAGTTTTTCGTTACCAACAAAAGTAATTGGTTTTAATGTTTTTTTTAAAAAAAAAATTGAGATACAAAATTTTCTAATTTGTGTACATTATTTATTTACTGTTTCTCCATTTTAATGTAAGTTGCATTTTTGTCTCCGGTAACGAATCAGTGGTCTTTGGCCTCTATTCTATGTCATATATATTTGAAAAAAAAAAATCAGGCGGAAAAACTAATGAAAATGCGTCAAGTCCGATAGGTATTTTTTTCTTCTGAAAATGAATACTCTATGGATCTCTTTACTTCATAAAGGTTTTCATCTCTTTTTTCTGGAAACTTTAAAATTTTGTGGGTTCAACTATTAACCATTTAACCACATAGTTGTAATATTCTTCTGTTACAGTAGACAATTTATACTTTTGGCTTTGAATGCGAACTATTTATCTAAAAGATCGGAAAATTAAAATTAAAGATATAATTTTGTTGATAGGCTTCATCTTTATAGAAAAGAAATCATTATCATATAGCCGACCATAACTATTCATGGACAAATCAAACCATTTTCACATCGAGATATGAACGGACAACTTATAAACCCACTAAATCCTGCAAAACTCAAGCTAAATATTTTTTTCAAGATTTAGTTTTGTGTATTTTTCTTCTCGTCAGAATAGCATTGTATACTTTAAACTTTAAACTTAAGATCGAAAGTGGACATTTTGAACATTGTATAGCATTGTATATATTATTTTTTTTGCTAAAATTTTTCTATTAGCATTGTATATATACTTTAAAGTTTATATACTTTTTGTCATCCGCTACTATGAAATGTATAATAATATGTATATCACACAAGTTCTAAGATTATTGTGATTGGGTCTCATTCGAATCAGTTTGTAATATGTAATTCAACATAATTATTTTTGAGAATATAATAACGAAGATTTTCAAAGAAAATATCAAACGTAAATTTTCTCTTATAGAAGCAAAAGACCAAAGTAAAAGTAAAACACACACACAATTTGATCGTGCCAAAAAGTAATAATAATTAAATATTGAAAACTAGCTAATTCACACAAACAATTCTTTCCTCTGGTAAACTCAAAATAGCTTAAGAACAAATATAATTTTCTCCATTGCTTCAAGCTTTCTAATGATTGTTTGAAAACTAAAAAAAATTGCGTAAAAAAAGATAGAAAAATCTACATCCCGGAAAGAACAGGTGAACAATATTATGTTGTACACATTTACAGAAATCATAATGACAAATAGACAATCCATTTTTTGGGATTTATTTATAGTTGAATAAGGACACAAAATCGGAGGTACGTGGAACTGAATCATGGAAGAAGAGAGATGATGATCATTGTCTTATCATGAAGACCCATCAAAGAACATGGAACCTCTATTTCATTTTAGGGTTAAAAAGAAAAAGGCTATACGTATTACAAGAAAAATGTAAAAAAGTAAAGCCTATGATAGGATTTAAACATCTTATGTGAAAAGCTTTTCATTATATATAAGAAAAGATCTCAACATATAGTCGACTGTTTTGTTCAGCAGCTTTTTTATGTTTTGAACGTACATTCACTATCTTGCAGCTTTATCTTTTGTTAGAGGTATTCGGATTTCTGTGTATTTATAAAACTGTATTCAATTTTTATGGTCAGAATTTATAAAACTGTATTCATTTACTAGTCTCTAGGATAAATGATGGTGAAAAGGTATTTTGAAGTCTATTAGTATTAAGTATTAACTAAAATCATCCTTAAATGGGTTAAGAAAAAAGAAAATTAAATTAAATGGGAAACTACATATGGTTTTCTCCATAAATACTGATATATTTGTCAGAGACTCAGAGTTATGACTGGGTTACATGGGCCTTAGAATCTAGGACCTTTTAGAAAGTGCATAATTTATTTCCAGTATTGGGCCATTTACTTTACAATATTGAACTTGAATATGAACCGTTGGAGTATGGTCTGAATTTTCAGTTTTGATGATGACCATCCATTACGTGAGTTAATTAGTTAAGGGAGATGATTACTGGAGCTTGATCACAGATGAAGAGATTGTCGTTGGATTTATCAAAAAATTTCTAACGGCCGCGATCGATGAGTACAATTGTACAAATCGAGAAAGTCTTTGTTGTGATCAAATTTGAGGGCTTGTGCTTGATCTTCATGGCTTGACCGTTGATCTTGACTGGTCCATATAAGGCATCTAGCCATTGGGTGTACAAATAAGAAAATTAAACCTTCAAACCTCAATGGCTAGATGTTGCATTTTGGTAGGTGAAATGTGATGACAATTGACATCTTTACAAACATTTTGCAACATATTTTGTATTGCATTCAATTCTATGAGCTTTTGGAGAGATGACATGTCGAATGGTATTGTATACCATCATGAATATTAACGGCCATTCATGATAATAACAAAAATGCACATCATCATCAGTTGCGATGTCTCGATCATATGTAATCTTTTCAAGACTAATTACCATAGAGATCACTTTTTATTAGCTTAAGTTGTAGGTTGAGTAAGCCTGAAGCATATCTTTTCAGTACTTTATTTTTCAAATGAATGGATTATGCATTCATTAGTCTAATTAAATACAAATTTGTTGACAAGCAATAATAAAAGGTAAATATGTCACTAAAGAACCAAAGTCTAGCAAATAATAAGTGGGTATTGTATACTCCTTTTTTACAAGGGATACTACATACTATATAAAGCTTATTAATTACCCTGAGTTATTTTGGAAATGGATGTTGTTCCACCTACTATTGGTTTAGTCCATATCTTTAATCATTGTGAAGCTCTGAAGATAACTGATGACTTATCCCTTATAATCTACCAAATCCTATGCCAATTTTCTTTTTTCTCTTAAAGCAAGTACAAAGTATAATGATCTTAATAGAATAAGTAAAGCTTAAGTGGATTTTTGACTATGCCCTTACCTCATTTTTAATCCACCATTTCACCCTATATATATATGCACATGTCTCAAGAAAATATCATAAAAGAGTATACCCTTATATTTAACAAATATTATAAAACAATATGAGCACACTACTTTCTTGCCTTGTTCTCGTATTCTTCTATATGGTCGCAGCTGCGTCATCCGCCACTCTTACGGTGAATTGGTCCCTTGGCACCGACTACACTCCGCTTGCCACCGGAAAAACCTTCGCCGTTGGCGATACCATCGGTGATCATCCCTTAACTCTCTCGCGACTTATCTTGACTCATTTTATATATACAAATATATTTGTTAGGTTGAGATGAAATCAAAAGAAAGATCAAGAGAACCTTAATTCGGAACGTAATCTCATTTTATATTGACATGGTAAAATGATTATGATGACATTATAGTTTTGTTTACTTACAATGAACATGTAACCGAAGATGAAATCAAATTAACGAACAAATACATGTTTCTACGTACCGTACCGGTTCCCATTTATACCCGATAACATTAGTAGTTATAATTGTGTTACTCAGTGTTCAACTATGGTGCGGGTCACACGGTGGAAGAAGTGAGCGAGAATGACTACAAGAGTTGCACGTTAGGGAACTCAATTACATCCGACAGTAGCGGAACCACGACCATAGCTCTCAAGACCACTGGTCCTCGCTACTTCATCTGTGGAATCCCGGGCCATTGCGCTGGGGGTATGAAGCTCGCCGTCACCGTTGCGTCTGGCTCTTCAAACGGTGTAGTCGGTGGCACCACCACACCAATCCCTTTTACCGGAGGTGGTAGTTACATTCCTACGACTACACAGGCCATTCCTTGTACGGCTTGGGCCGTATCATTTCCATTAGCGGCTTTGGTTGGGTCTTGGGCCGTTGTATTTTATGCTCTGTCTTAATTGAATTTTTTTGTTAAATACTAAATTTGAACTAAACCTAAAGAAAAGAGTGACATGTGTCATCATGTGAGAGTTCTTCCGAGCATGATACTCGTAAAGCATCGGATCCATTCCACCGTCTTACCTAATTAGGTATCCACAGGATATCTAAGCCGTCCACCTAAATCAAACATTATAAGTGTTTGTAACCACTCCAGATCTCTATATGAACCGACGCAACAACAGAATAATATCGTTTGTTTGAACTTTGAACCAAGGGATGGTGACTAGATGACGGATTTCGTATGGTGGTGATTATATATATGTAAGTTTGGTTCAAAATTCAAAAATCTTGATTTAAGGAATTTTACTAACATGAGCTTATTTTTAGTAATTGTATAATTTTTTAATAGCAAAACCCCAAGATATGTGAATCCTCGAAAGCAATCTAGAATTCGATATGGTATACTTAATTTAAAAGAAAAACCGTTTGTTTTTTGACGCTATCAATTTTATCACAAAAAGGTGAACTATCTAGGTATGATTGATTTGAGAACATACGTATCATTAAGACATTCATATAATTATGTACTTTGGTCGATATTTTGGAAGACCCAATATTTTCATTCGTTTAACAATTTAATTGTTTTTTTTCTTAACTACTTCCAATACTTATTTAATAGTAGTATTAGAATTAAGTATTGACCAATGTTTTTTGGCATTTTAGAAAAAAAAGTAATACTAATAAACAAAAAGACGAAAAAGAAATATCTCGGAAACATCAAATAAAGATCATAAACAGCTTGCAAAGCTAGCACCTATAAATAAACCCAAACACATGAGACGGCGAGAAGAAAAAACAAATTAGGTCACCACAACATCAACGTCAACAATGGCTAACGTTTTCCTCATCAGTAGCAGCAGAAACCGAAGATCAATACGAACAACAACAGAATCAAAACCCAAGAATCTTACAGTGAAGATGTCAGATTCAGACAACAGTTACTCATGCAAGAAACATCCAAAGCATAGACAATCTCCTGGAATCTGTTCTCTTTGTCTCAACGAGAGTCTCTCTAAATTGTCTCTTGATTTCTATGATATTAGTTCAAGAACGAGCTCGTCTTCTTCAAGAAATGTGGCTAAAACGGCTTCCTCTTGCTCAGCCTCTTCTTCTTCAGAATCAGAATCAGATTATTCTTCTCACTACTCATCGGTCTCTTCTTGTTTGTCTCCTCTGCAACATCGATACAGTGAGATCGTCGTTAATAAGAAGAAGAAGAAACGTCCCAAGAAACAAAACTTCCTCTCCAGATTATTTCTGTAATTATTTTATCACATTTTTTTGGTTTAATGTATTCCATTTCTTCTCTGTTTTTTTTTTTTGTATCCCCTTAATATACAAAGTAGTAAATAAGCACAAGAAGATCTATACAAATTAAAACCGAAAAAAAGATTATTTTACAATTTTGGTAAAATCTCACAACTATGTACATTTGATTTGATTTGATTTATTTATTATTACTAGTGTAATTTACGGTGGCCTTTTGACATTCGAACTTTAAAAAAGAAACATAGAGAATGTAGACTAAGGCTGTGATTGGTTGGCACATGACACTTACCAGTTGGCAAAGAGAGTTAATGTACGGTGAGATAGACGTGTTGTGCTTCATTTATTCAGGTTTGCTATTACAGCTGCTCAAATTTAATAACTAGCCGTACCATAATAATAGTATCGAAACTTGTTTACTCCTTTTAATAGTATGATTTATTTAATTAGATTAGAATGTTAAAATATCCTACATTTGTAGTTTTGACATTTCTTAACAGAAGTATTGATTTAGTAATTAATTAGTTAGTAAAGTTTTAAAATTTACTTTTTTTTTTATTTGGGCAACTAGTGAATATCATTACTTAAACTTAGTTGATTACAAAGTCACGAAAGACCTTTTTAGCCAAGGAATCAGCAACAACATTTGAAGTCCTTGGAATGTGCTTAAAGGAAATAGAAATAAACTTAGTAGCTAGGATAGAGATGTCATGAACAATTCCAATAAGCTTGGAAAATTGAATGCCATCATTGATGGCTCTGACCAATTGCAGGGAGTCGGTTTCAACCGTTAACTTCCTTATCTTCTTAAAACATGCTTGATATAAAGCTGACCGTACTGCAAGACCCTCCGCCACTAATGGTGAACACACATGTTCTTCAAGAATGGCCGAGTTTTCACGCGTTGAGCTTCTTGGTTGCAGGAACGACCATCCTAATCCAGCTAGGGAGCGATCCTCACACCATGAAGCATCTGTTTGGCAGACAAAGTCGTGCTGTCTTACCGTAACACTTTTAGACACCATTGCAGGGGAGCTACTGGTTTTAGACTCTTGCTTGGAACACCATTCCTTGGCTTCTCGAATTGATTTTGAAACCAAATCCCAAATACTCGATTCCTGTTCCTCAAAAACTAACTTGTTTCTGGCTTTCCAAATATTCCAACAAAGCCAAGGGACTAAAGATCCGTTTAATAATCCAACAGGGGGTAAACACTCTTTGGAAAAAACTAGCTTCCATATTCCAGCAAAATCACCATCTGAGGCCAAAATAGGGAAATAGGATAGAGGGGATGCATTCCATACCTGACCTGCAAAGGAGCAATGGAAAAGAAGGTGTTCAGTTGTCTCTGTTTCACCGCATCTGGTGCAGAAAGGGTGAGCTTCAGGGACTCTCTTAGCCAAGTTAGCACCCACTGAGATAGCCCCTTGAGCAACTCTCCATAGAAAATGTTTTATCTTTGGTGCCACTTGCAGTTTCCAAATCTGCCTATTCCAGTCCAGTCCATCTTGAGAGGGAACCTGGTTGACGTTCTCTTTAGTAGAGTAGTACCCTGACTTGGTACTGTAGAGTCCAGTCTTATCTTGCAGCCAGATTCTGGTGTCCTGACCCGAAGTAAGGCTTGGCCTAAGCTGCAGAATTTCACTCTCCAGGTTTGGTAATACTTCCCTTATCTTGACTCTGTCCCAAACCCTGGTTTCCCCTACCATTAGGTCTGCCACAGTAAGTTGGTTATCCTCTTGTCCTGCAGGTCCAAAAGGTCTAGATGGTTTGGAGGTAGATAACCAATTATCGTCCCAAACATTAATCTGTTTTCCGTCACCTATGGCCCAGCCTAAGTTTGGTTTTAGAAGATCCCTTCCTATTAAAACACTTTTCCAACCATGAGAGGCTGTTTTAGGAGCCTCACATGACATGAAAGCCTTTTTCCTGCAATACTTCCCTAGTAAGACTCTGCTCAGAAGTCCTGCAGGGTTTGACAACAATCTCCAACTGAT
Organism: Arabis alpina; assembly: GCA_900128785.1. Lineage (NCBI taxonomy): Eukaryota > Viridiplantae > Streptophyta > Magnoliopsida > Brassicales > Brassicaceae > Arabis > Arabis alpina. The sequence goes on along the minus strand of LT669788.1, from coordinate 21,799,619 downwards.
TTTGCCAAGGAGAGCGTCATTAAAGCTTGAGATATCCCTAAACCCAAGCCCACCATTTGCCTTGTGGTAAGTGAGACGTTCCCAAGATACCCAACACATTCCTTTCTTCTCCAATGATTTATCCCACCAGAACCGAGTGAGCATAGATTGGATTCGCTTGCATAAAGATCCAGGGATCTTGAAACAAGACATTGCATAAGAAGGCATAGCAGTGAGAACACTCTTGAGTAGCACCATCTTACCTGCTCCTGAGAGGAATTTGGTAGACCATCCGATGGCTTTTTGCCTGATTTTGTCGACTATTCCGGTGAAAAGATCCCGTTTCTTCTTCCCAAAGTGTTCTGGTAATCCCAGATATTTGCCAACACCCCCTTCTTTGCTGATCTTTAGTACCAGTTTAACTCTTTCCTTCACCTCTAAAGGGGTTTTCTTAGAGAAACTAATTGAAGATTTTTCGAAATTGATAACCTGGCCAGAAGCTGCTCCATATTTGTTCAGGATATCCAATAAAATACATGTACTTTCCACACTGGTATCACAAAAAAACATTGTGTCATCAGCGAAAAGAAGGTGATTGACATAGGGACTTCCAGTGGATACTCTGATTCCTTCAAGTTGACCAGAAGCCTGTGCGTTAAGACACAATCCAGAGAGAACCTCGCTGCAAAGAATGAAGATATACGGCGATAAGGGGTCTCCTTGTCGGATTCCCCGTTCAGGTACAACCCGACCCCTGGGTGAATCGTTAATCAGAAAAGAGTAAGAGACGGTGCAGATGCATTGCATCAACCATTTGATCCATTTCTGATGGAACCCCATTCGGTTCAACACCGCGTTGATGAAGCTCTACTCTAACCGATCATACGCCTTACTCATGTCTGTTTTTATTGCCATTGTGCATCTTTTCTTTGCTCCTGATCTCTTCAAGTAGTGGAGTGTTTCGTGGGTAATAAGCACATTATCAGTAATAGCTCTTCCTGGGACGAAGGCTGACTGGTTCTCGGAGATTAAGCTTCCTAGTATCCGTTGGAGTCGATGGGCTAACAACTTTGAAATGATTTTGTAATAAACATTACACAAAGCGATGGGACGATACTCAGTCATCTTCTTTGGAGCATGGGTCTTTGGAATTAACCTAACAAAGGTCTCATTGCTGGAGATCGGAAGCTCCCCAGTAGAAAAGAACTCTTGTATCTCTGTTGTAACCTCTAGACCTACCGTGTCCCAATTGGAATGGAAAAAACTTGCCGAGAAACCGTCGGGTCCTGGAACTTTGTCCGCGTGAATAGAGAATACCGCCGATTTGATTTCCTCTTTTGTTGGATCCATTACCAAGGCTTCGTTCATCTCTTGGGAGACTTTGGGAGATAAAGCTTCATTTACAATCTGTGAGCTGTGTGAGTTTGTAGAGGTGAATATTTCTTGAAAGTAGGAGGTAATAACCTCCACAATTTGATTTTCCTTGAACTGTGGGACACCATTAGAATCCTCTATAACAGAGAAACTATTCCTGGCTTTCCTTCCCTTTGTAACCGCGTGAAAGTATCCCGTATTCCGGTCTCCTAGACTTAACCATAAGGTTCGGCTCCGCTGCTTCCAAAACTCCTCCTCCTCGATGTAAGCTGCATTGAGCTCCTTTGTGATTTGAGCGATAAGAACAACGTCGTTTTCCGGTAGTGACAACGTTTTCTCCAATTTTTCTCGAAGTCTGTCTATCTGGACTTGGCTATTTTGTTGATGGGTTTTATTCCATTCAATCAGAACCCATCGGCATTTTGTAATTCTATGGGTCACAAAACAGTTGGAGCTGGCCCAGGTGTCTTGGATTAATTTTTTCACTTCTAGATTCTTTATGAACCTTCGATCGTAACGGAAAATCCGTTTTCACCTCCGCCTTGTTAGATCGAAATGCGAAATCACCGGACGGTGGTCTGAACCTTCGAAACAGAGATATTCACTTCGTGCTGCCGGGAATTTCTCTGCCCAGGAGCTATTAGCCAGTGCACGATCCAATCTACATCTTACTAGATGCTCGTATCGCACTCTTCTCCACGACAACGGATCCCCAGAAAATTGGAGGTCGTAGAGGTCACCTTCCGACAAGAAAGATCGGAAATCAATAAAGGTGCCTTCCGCACGAGCCGGACCTCCTTCTTTTTCAAAATTGTTGAGAATATCGTTAAAGTCTTCGGTGAGGAATCAGGGGCCATTTCTGGTCGCGTTAAGTCCAAGAAGTTTTTCCCAAACTAGTCTTCTCTTTATGTGGTCTGGGTCACCATACACAAAGGTGAGGTGGATTGGATTCCCTTCATACAATAACTTAGCATCAATAAAATTTTCGCAGGCTTCAACTATTTCTAACTCGATTTCTTGCTTCCATAGCAGTGCTAAACCTCCTCCTCCTCTGCCATGTGGGGGAACAAGCACATGGTGATCGTACTTTAATCCCTTCAACTTTTTCAATACCTTTGCTTCGGTATTTTTTGTTTCCGAGATGAAGAAGATCTCCGGCTTCAATTCGCGGTATATTGACCGGATTCGTTGGACTTTCAAGGGGTTCCCCAGCCCTTGGCAGTTCCAACTAGCAATTTTTAAGGAATCTGATCTGATGGAAGCCAAAAATCCATACGCTTCCTTCTTCGACCCTTAGGGATTCCAATGGCTGGTGGTGGTGGATTTTGGTGATGCTCCTCCTCTAAAGTCTCTTCCACAGTGGTGATGGGAAAAACGGTAGTATCTGTAACTAGTCTCCTTCGAGGGGAGAAAGCTGATAAAGTTTTTCTTTTGCGTGATCTTACTCCTTTTAGTAACAGAGGATTATTAAGGATCTTTTTGGAACCTAGAGGTCGACCTGGTCTTCTCTTGGGTTTTCCTCTGGGGAGCTGTTTTTCCACCACACCAGAGGTAGATGCTCTCTCTGGATTTCCTGGATTTTCAAGAGGGAAGTTGACAGAATGATTACTTCTACGATGCAGGTTTTGAGACTTAGGGCTAAGACTGGCCTGAACCAACTGGATAGCTGCCTCCTCTACTTCACATGACTTTTCCGCGCTTTTATATCTATCCTTCCGGGCTTCACTTTCTTTTGGGTCAGGGCAGTTAGAGTACTGAACTATGACGTCTCGAATTTCATCCGCAGCCAAATTAACAGCTTCTCTCAGGTCTACTGGAGGAGGTGTCACCGGATTATCAGTAGCTTTAGTCCAGATTCGGCTTCCTCTAGAGGTTTCCTCTTCTTCTTCCTGAATTCCCCTGAGCTCATTCCTTTCTCTGTACCTAGCTCTCTCAGCACGACCAGGTCTCAGTTTTGAAACTAATTCTCTCCTTCTACTACTTCTCTCAGAATCATAGTAACTGTGAACCTCATCTCTTCTGTGGCTAGCAGGTCTAGTGCTTCTATCAGTCGACTCTTGTTCACCAGACAAGTTCCTGAACCTGATTTTGGAATAACTGTCTTCTCTGTGAAAGGCTTCAGACCAGGTTCTCTCAGTGGACCTTGTGTTACCTTTCTCTCTTCTTTGATCCTCATATGGTGATTCTGATCTCTTCTTCCCAAAATGATACTCAAGGGCTTGATGCTGCACCTGTTTAGTAAGATTCGCTGGTGACTTGTTAGGTTTTTCTGCGCACTCCTTCTCATCATGGTCTAGCCTCATACAGATTTCACAATGCCTTTCTAACTTTTCATAGGCCAGGCTTGCTAAGACTTCATCTCCATTCTGGTACTCTACAATAGTGGTAGTTTTCAGCGGTTTGAGTCCATTTATGTGAACTCGGACCTTTGCCTCTAGTTTTGTGATAATTAACTCTTCGAACAGGCCGAGACTTTCCCCAATATCTTGGATTGTCTCAGGGGTCCATAGATGGACAGGAAAATTATGAATTTTCACCCATAAAGGGATTTGACTAGGAAAATCCCTGGAGATTGAGGGTTCCCAGCGTTGTAGTATAAGCATCCACTTGGCGTAGTGGTAAGGTCTGTTGGATAACACCAGTTGAAGATCCTCCTCTGAATCGAACTGGAACTGGAAGTGTCCGTTTCCCATGTCTGCTCCAATGGGTCTAACTGCAGTTTTCCAGCGTGCAGTGAAGAAGGGTATGAGAGACCATACCTTTTGATACTTGGGGTGGGTTACTCTGCCTACCAGAGTAAGAGAGTGTTGGAGTAAGAGAGCCGAATTATCCGATTCTCTTGCCTTAACTCGAGAAACTTTTGGATCTTGTTGTGGAGGGACGATAGCTTTGCCCTTCTCCTTGTAAGAGTATTTAGTAGTCATTTGGATTAGTTGAAAAACTACACTGAGGTTCCTCACTGTTTTCAGTGACACAGGGAGCCGTTAAAGAGGGGATAAAAGAGTGGTTTCTTAGGAGTCACCAGTCTCTGCCTTTCAAACAAATCTCCTGGTAAAACATTGGCTGATTCTGAGGTCCAGGAGAAGCCATATCTGAGGCTAGGTTAGCCTGAAGCTCCGAAGAGCTGTCTCCGGGAAGGATTCAGGCGGTGAGGCTGTGAGTTTGTTACTAAAACTGAAAAGAAAAGTTGGTGAAAATTAGGATTGAGGAGGAGACACCCAAATAAGAAAATAAATCGTTGGATAAAGTGAAGCTTTATGCAAGGTTTCTTGGATAAAAATACTCTCGGAAAATGTGTCTGGGAGCTTTTTTAGATATTGAGTTGTTATTTTTAAAATTTACTTATATAGAAGTTTTGACATTTCTTGATTTATTTATCCCGTAGTCGTGTTATCAATTATGCAAATTTTGTAATTTTTTTTTTTTTTAAATTATGTATATGTATAATCACATACTGGTTATTTGGTAACTTCCAAAAAGCAAAATCCAGTATGTGTAAAGTTTTACTTGGAATTTGGAAGGTTTGATCACAACTCCTTTACATCTCTTACCTCGAAACTTGCTTGTAGGGTACGTTGTCTTATGAGCTTTGGTAATAGTCACTACTAAATTAAAAATTAAAACAATAAAATTAAAACAAGAGATATATGGACGCTGGCTAAATGTTAAAAGAAAGGAAGTTAGGAGGAAAGTAATGAGTGGGGTTTGCACAAACAACCGAAGTGGTCAGTTCATGTCTCAGAGCAGTGATCTCGATCTAACTCAGCCATTTTCCACGAACATTCCACGTGACTTCCGTTGTCTCCGTACCATCTAGCTCTCTCAATACAAATAGGGGACCATATTGGACTGTTTTTTGTTTGTTATTATTTCATGGTCCATTAAAATGTCTAATGGACACGATTTCGCAAAGTGAATTGTATTTTGGGGAATTTGTTTGGTTTGACCCATAATTTGATTTTAACTACATAGGTAACCCATATATCTCATGTTTGTGAAAACTAACCCAAAGGGGTAGTGAAATTACAACTACAACTTTTATGACCAAATAAAAAAAACGGATGTCATAATGACTGTTTTAACCCTATCGAAGTCTGCTACGTAATATAGACGTCTACTATCAGACTTCCACCCGATATCCAACGTGTAGACTCTATGTGAAGTCTACTTTGTGGTTTAGTAGACTTCTTAGAAAAGTCTACTCTATAATTATATTCCAAATTTAAATTTATAAATTAACAAAAAATATTTTGATAAAAAATTTTGGTTGATGACCAAACTACAAATAATTGTGAAGTATGAAAAATAAAAATTCATAAAAATTCACAAATTAAACCTATAAAGACAAATTATGTCTACTTTGTGGTATAGTAGACTTCCACAGAAGTCTACTAGATAATTATATTTCAAATTTAAATTTATAAATTAACAAAAAATATTTTGATAAAATTTTTTGATTGATGACCAAACTATAAATAATTGTGAAGTATGAAAAATAAAATTTCATAAAAATTCACAAATTAAACCTACAAAGACAAATTATGCCTACTTTGTGGTATAGTAGACTTCTCTAGGTAATTATATTTCAAATTTAAATTTATAAATTAACAAAAAAAATTTTGATAAAAAAATTTGGTTGATGACCAAAATATAAATAATTCTGATGTATGAAAAATAAAATTTTATAAAATTTCTCAAATTAAACCTAGAAAGACAAATTAGGTTATGAATGAAATACATACTATACTAAACAAAGAGTTACCAAACAAGGTACTTCATAACCATTTGTTTAGATATTGATGTGGTGATATGTTGGTAGTTTAATGTATGATATTTATAGGTTTTATGAGTTTATTTACGGTTGTAGTGGTTTAGTTTTAGGAATTAGATTATTATTTATGGTTTAGGGTTTAGGGTTTGGATGGTTTAGGGTTTAGTTTTAGAAATTTTAGGTTAGGGTTTTGATTTTTAAAGTAGAATTAACTCTAAGGTGATGTTAAATTTTGAGGTAGCGTATATGTTCGACCTACAATCCAAAATATGGGTAATGGTTTGACATTATAAGTTGAAAACATGTTTTTAGTTTTAGGTTTAGATTAAGAGTTTGCATTTTTATATTTAAAATGTCAAATTTGCATTCTTGAATGCTTGATATAAGGTTAATATGAATATACTAAACGTTCTGAATGTATGATATAAGCTTTTATTTAGAGTCTTGAATAATAATCGAAAATAATCGATAAAAGTTTTCAGAAAGTAGACTTTATAAGAAGTCTACTAACTAGAGTAGACTTCATTAGAGGTCTACTCAATGTTTGGGGTTTTTATGAGCGTTTAGGGTTTAGGGTATAGTAGACTTCAAAGGGAAGTCTACTAAACCGGATATTTAACCGAAAGAGTCTACTAAACCGAAAATTATAAATTTAACCGGAAATTTTGTCCCCTTATATAAAGGAAAAACCCTAATTTTGTTAAAAAAATCTTTTATCAAGTTGTTTCTCCAAAACGGCAATTCCACCACTCTTTTCTCTCTATGCTCGCCGATCTCACCGAGCACTATGCGGCTGCCGCCTCCACTTCCGCCAAGGTTAGCAACCATCATCTTTCTCTCCTTCTCATAGTCTGTATATTTTTCTCTAATCTTTCTCTTTCTCTAGTAGTTACAACCAGCACAGATGTAGCCCATCAGTCTCTCCATCTACTTCGAACGAGCATAAATCTCCACAGATCTGGTAACCTCCAATCTCTCTCTCTCTCTCGATTTCTCGCTGAAATCAAACAAAAACTGTTCTTGAATCCTTTGTTTTGTCGATAATCTTGCAGCCTGTTTAAAAAACCGTTGCTCGTTTGCTCTACACCAGCTTCACGAGGACACAAGGTATCTATCTAGTCCTCAGACTCAATGATTATGTAAACACCACTCTTTAGTTCCATTGATGAGGCTACAGGTTTCTTTGTTGTCTCAACAAATGATGGGAGTAAACAGGATTTTTCCTACTTAAAATGAATTAACAGAGATGGAAGAGCGGGCTGTGTACAGCTTATAGCAGGTACACACATAGATAATGAAGAAATATTGTTGCATCAAGAAAAGCTTTTGATTTCATTATTCTCTTTCTATTCACCGTAGGCAGTAACAGAGGATCCTGAAGATGCGGTCCGGTGGCATCAACTTGGTCTTCACAGTCTCTGTTCTCAACAGTATAAACCCTCCCAAAAATACCTCAAAGCAGCAGTTGGGCGTTCTAGAGAATGCTATGCGTGGTCAAATCTAGGTAACTTCCTCTTCCAATCAATGGATGCAGATTAATCTTATTGCTCTATGCATGAGAAGAAAATTTGATGGTTTCACACACTTAAGTTTGTGGCATCTCTTATGGAAAGTTTCATGATTTTTCTATGGTAATGATTGTTCTATCTTTATGGAAAGTGGCATCAATGATTTTTCTATGGTAATGATTGTTCTATGGTTGCAGATTAAACATAAAGATTGAATTTTAGGTCTGATTCTAATATCGCCTCTATGCAAAGCACCCTCATGGTCTGAATGGTTTTATTACAAGGTTAGTTTATATGACTATACAAAAGAAAAAGTCACACGCTTCATTTTCATCCAGACGAATAACATGACGTTATTACTAATTCTGCAGGTAGTGTCAAACTTGTTGTACTATTATGGCATGTCTGGATTTAAAAGATCGATTCCTTCAGAGGTACTTCAGTAAGGTAATTTTTCTTGAGGGAACTTACAGACATCGATTTGATATCGTTTTTAATTACAACAGGAAGCTTGTGGTAGCTCTGAAGTTCCAAAGCGGGATGGAGTACATGAATGCATAAGGGTTAGTGCTTAGCTAGTACTAGTTTCTAGATGATTGCAGGAGACATGATTTTGGAAAAAAGGTGGATCTTGATCTTGGAAACTATGAGAGGTTTTTAGATATCAAACTAAGAGAGGCCAATCTTACCAGGTATGAATTCTATATCTTGTTTAGTCTTTTGGGTTCTTGTTATGTGGTTGGTTTGGATTCTTGAAAGTGATCTTTGGTGCTTCTGAAACAGTGTTGTTAAAGAACCTTCTCTTAGGTGCTGGAGGACTGAGTTTGCTGCAATTCTGCAACCTGAATAGCTTCAGAACATTGTTCATATTGGGCTTCTCAATCATCCTAGGCTTATCAGTTCCACAGTATTTCAACGAGCACACAACCACGTCTTGTTTGGTTTGTGTATATTCTATGGTTGTGTTCTTGTATTCTTTGAGATCCCATGCTTTGTTTGTTCTCAAGTTGGGGAGGCCTTCTTTGTGGTAGCCCACAAAAGCAGTGTACCAGGAGCATATATTGAGAGTTTACTTTTAGTTTAGAAGTCATTGTGGCGTCTAATTGTTTGTTCCATTTGCATTGAAAACGATTGTATGACTCAAGATCTCAAAATATATACAAAATGAGTATTGTTTTGTTTATTAAGAAAGAAGTTTAATTATTTTACTCCAAATTTCTTTATAAGAATTTTTTATTATGTAGTATATGGTTTGAATGGAAAAATGATATAGATATGATGTCCGACCAAATATGTCAGGATCATGTAAACAAAACAAAAAGCTAACAGTCGGCAAAGAGACTAGTTATAGAGGTAAAAAGAATCGATTTCTCTTAAATTTGACCTTGGTAACAAGGTTCTAACAAGGAACATAGAAGTGTGGAAATACTAGACCAAAAAGATATCCGAAATTTTTAGACTTTGACAATTGTTATATGAAAGACCACAAATATAACAAGAAAAGAGTACGTTAATCAACAACACATAACACATATACTATGCGCTCTACTTAACAAATCTAACTTCTAAAATGCATACAATTTTCCTAAAACCTTTTATCAAAACCCATACTTAGAAAAAATTAGGTCGTTAGAATTATAGAAATTAGTTGAATATAATTATAAAAATTAGATGTTAAGATTTATACATGTAATTGTAAAAACATAAATAAAATATCAATATATATTATTTTAAAATGCATTTGTATTAAAAAAATTACTAGTAGACTTCACCTACCGTCTATTCATAGACTTCTATCTGAAATCTACTAATATAAGCTAAGTAGTAGTCAAACAAGAAAATTGATATTTGTCATAAATATTGCATTTAAATATGTCCAACTGATACAGAAGGAAACATAATGGATAACACACAAGTGAGGACAAGAAAATCTCAAAAATTTATTATAAATAAGTTTTAAATGCATTTCTAAAAAACTTAAAAATACAGACTTCATACGCAGTCTACTCATAGACTTCAACGGTAGTCTACTAAAATGTGAAAAACCTAATTAATCAAAAATAAATAGTTTCATTACAGCTGAAGATGTCAAACTAGTACATAAAAACAACAAAAATATAACACTCATTTGAAACCAACAAAAATGTTAAAATTTCATTATACATAATTTTAAACTAATGTTTTACTAAAAACATAAATACATACTTCCTTTGCCGTCTACTAGTACACCGTGAAAAGCTAACTACTACTCAAACAAGAAAATTGATTTACACCATTAATATTGCAGTTAAATATCTCAAATCCATATAGAAGATCACATATTTGAAAACACACATGTGAGAGCAAGAAAATCTTAAAAATGTATTATATATAAGCTATAAATTCGTTTTTAAAAAATATAAAAACACAGACTTCACCAGCAGTCTGCCGCAGAAGACTGCGTTTGACGTTAACTAGTAGACTTCCGCAGAAGTCTATCTAATGGGTTAGTTTTTGCAATTACGGCAAAAGCCAGTAGACTTCTACAGAAGTCTTCTGGCCAAGTAGACCCTAATGGAAGTCTACCGAGGTTACTTTTGCATTTGACTAAAATGTTGACTTTTAGTAGTAGACTTCTCCAGAAGTCTGCTATAAAATAGGTTATATTTGCAATTTGACTTTTTCAGTAGACTTCCGCGGTAGACTTTTAATACCATAAATATCTAGCAGACATCCAACGGAAGTCTACGCACCTTAGTAGACTGCCGGTTGAAGTCTACTGAAACAGTAGAGGTTACATTTGCAATTGACTTATTTTTGACTTTTTGAGTAGACTCTAAAAGAAGTCTACTTAAAAACATGTTTGTTTTGTGTTTGACCAAATATCGAATTAATTAACGAGTAGACTTCCCCAGAAGTCTGCTGAAAATTCAAGTTGCAGCAGACTTCTGGGGAAGTCTACTATAAATATTTTCAAAAAGTCAATGTTCGAAATTTTGGTCAATCGCAAAACTAACCTCACCGTATAGAGTGGACCTTAAATAGCGTCTACTAAAAAAGTCAACAAAAAGTCAATTGCAAAAAATAACCGAAACATAGTCGAGCAGACTCTAAGGGAAGTCTGCTAGTAGAATCGCGTACAAAGTCTGCTAAAAAAAGTCAACATTTTGGTCAAATGCGAAACTAACCCATTTTGTAAGTAGACTTCCCGTGCAGTCTACTGATTTGTTGTTGTTGTCAAAGGAGAATAAAGGAGAAGAAGCAGACTTCTATGAGAAGTCTACTTTAAAAATCTGAAAAAGTCAATTGCAAATCTAACCTCTCGTTGACCAGGAGACGTCCGACGAAGACTACTCTTCTGAACCAAATCGGAAAATACGATTTTTAGCTCCGTTTCGCCGTAGATCTCGGTTTTTAGCTCGTTGAAACACATAAAATCCCTACTCTAACTGTTAACTTCGAAGCCCAGACGTTATATCGCAAAAACCACTAAAATTCAAGAGATTGTGAGTGAGAGAATTTTTCAAATGCTCATTTACATAGTGTTTTGGATGAAATTGAAGATTAAATGGTAGTTGAAGAAGTTATGAGTTCATTTGTGATGTATTTATGCACGAAAATCAGATGGAGAAGCATTGAAGAGCTTCAATTTGGTTGTTCATGGTGGTTGTGAAACTTGATGGTGATGGCATTTTCGTAAATAAGTTGATATAATTAGGTGTTTGTTTGTGAAATCAAATGTCTGATTTTCAAAAAAATAATAATAATTCAGATATAATGGCATTTCCGTAAATAAGATGAATGTTTTGGTTTATTTGAAAAAAAATTTATGAGAGAGAAAATGGGGTTTAGTTTTGTAGTTGACTTCAAATTTTGGGTCATTTTAGAAACCGCCCCTTGTATTTTCGGCAATTTTCAAAATATCACTATTTTTTAAATGTTCTAAAAATACCACAAAACTATAGCTAATTTGTAACAAACAAAATTAATATATAAAATTCTAAACTCAAACTATATCCATAAAAACTACAGTATATCCTAATTTTACAATGATTAACCCAAACCCAAAAAATTTAATCATAAACTCTTAAACCAACTTTGTATCGATCATAATTTGAACATTTGAAAAATGGTGATAATTTTAGAAATGACGGTATTTTTGAAAAAAAAAACTTCAAAATCTGTTATTCTAAAAAAAATAGCTTGTATTTTTAATAATCTTACAATTCTTTGTCAAATATATATATATATATCAATTATATGTAATTGATGTGTTTTGTATTACATGTTTTGTCAAATTTTATGGATTTTGCCTTACATTCAATTGGCAATACATCCAATTGAGTGAATAAATTATCGATGATAGATTTTTAGACTTATAAAGCGAAGTCACTATTCCGACATCTAAAATTTGAAAGATGGTACAGTGAAAACTCTATAAATTAATAATGTCAGGTAAATAATATTTTATTAATTTATAAGACTATTAATTTATAAAGATATTTATTATACCAAAACACCAATTTAAGACCGGGAAAACCCTATCGAGTTATTAATTTTTTGAATATTAATTTATAGAGTTTATATTGATTTGATCGTTTTTGTTTTGACTAATATAAAAATAATAGAATAGGGACTTCTCTATACTCTCCTGCTAAGTCTTCAAATGGAACCACAATGCACAACACATGGTAATGATGTACTTTATGAACCACAAAAAGAGAATAATCACAACCGTCGTGATCACCTTGATCAATATGAGAAGCCCTTAGTTTTGTACCTTTATTACACGATAGGGGAGGGTGCTAAGTTTTGCTGAATGTTTGCTTGAGTTTTGCTAAATGTTTGCGTGGGTTTTACTTATATTGTATTGTTTTTTGTTTTAATTTTTTTTTTGTCAAATTGTATTATTATTTTAATATTTGTAATTGTTATAGTGTGTTTTTAATACAATTTTAATCAATATAAATTGGCACTCAATTCATTAAAATTATATTTTGATATTTAGTATGTAATTACGTATAGCAATTAGAAATGAACTTTAATTTTTCTTTGACTCATGTTAAATTGTATTTTAGTACATTATATTTTGATGTTAGCTTTACATTTTAATTTCTTTAAATTTAATATTAATTAAACATTTACAACTAAAAAACACATATACGTATATATATACATATATATATATAACCATGAATAAATGGAACATTATAAGTATAATTTAATGAAAAACTAGTTGGATATCTACTCTGTTTTAAGTTTTTTTTGTTGGGTGTTTTTCCTTTCAATTCAAAAATAAATAAATAATATTATTTGAAACTTTAAAATTATATAATTTTATAAAAGATTGCATACAAAATAAAATTTTGAAATTATCGCTCCAATTGATAAATTTATTAGTAAGAGGTGTTTTTTTTTTTTTTTTTTTTGGCAACTAGTAAGAGGTGTTTTATTGAGAAAATACACTTAATCCATATATAGAATAAAAGAGTTTTATTTGTATCTAAAGTGTACTGCTAAACAAAATTTACATTAGTTCATGAAAACTTATATTATTAACACTTTAATTACATTAAAACTAAAAAATGAAAACACAAAAGTTTAAGTTAGTAAATCCTCTATATATTAAAGGACAAGCATTTTTGGCTTATTTGTCATGCTCACCTTTTTTCACTCATTTTTATATTTATTTAATTCCTCTACTATTATTCCTACTATCATAATTCCCAAATACTACTACAAAACATTAACTCTATACCCAAACAAAATATTAACTCCATTACCTCTATAGCCAAGCTCTTTTTTTTATTTAATTAATTAAAATTACTAACTCCAACTATACTCATATCCGAACACTCTAAAATAACTTAATCCTTACACCCAAACTAACTATAACTATTATTAACTACTACTATATTCCTATTTAAACACTCAAAATACCTTAATACATATATTCAAACAAAAATTAAATAAGTTTACTCATCTAATTAGCGTATTGTTAAATTTATACATATAAAATCTTACTAGCTAATCACTGTTTCAACACACAATACTAATTTGACTATTATAATATATATTACCAAACAATTTAAAACACGAATATTCTACTAAATAAACACTAAAATAATAATTAATTTATAAGATCATAAATTGGAGACAAGTTTCGGTTATATACGCAATCTTTCATTTTTTGTATATTTGAGTCATTTACTGTATCTTCAAAAAATATGTTTGGTTGGTTTTAGTTATTTCACGGGTGGAACACATTTTATATAAAAAACAATCGTAATTTAAATATGTAAAATTGATATTAAATTTCATATAATAAATCTGTCAGTAACCACAATTGATTATTTGACTAAAATTATATTAATTTTATTTGATAAATATATTATCCCGCGTAAAACGCGGGTACTATTCTAGTCTATATTTAATAGCAAACCTTTTTTAATTTTAAATTCGTTGACGTTAGTACTCTATTTATAGAAATAAAATTTATTCTAACGATCATGATTGACATTTGTAAATTTAACAACGGTGGTCAAAATGAGAAAAGATGGTAGTGAATGTGCGATTATTGCATCCTTTGGCGTACAAACAACTTGAAATAGAATACAGAAGGGTGTGTCTCTTTTCTTGTTTTTATTCCTTCACTTTTCTTGGTATACATTATCGATTTTGCTTATCGTCTTCGTTCTTTGTTTTCATCAATCTTCTATTCTCAATTCCGATTTCATCTTCAATCATAAAGGGTTATAATTTATTGGGATAAAAGAGTAACGGCTGAAATTTTACCTATCAAACAAACTGATTCTTTCGTTCGATAAAGTAGTTTTTTCTCCTTATCCGAATAATTACTCCCACTCGAAAACTATAAAATTGATTAAGAACAAAGATAGGACTAGTTGATCTGAGAAGATGGACTTAAAAACCCGACTGGGAAAAAGAGCTCGGCAGCCTGAAACACGAAGATGAGTTCGACATGACATGTTATGAAGGTGGAGAGCTCGTCAAACTCGAGTTAGAGATGGCGAGCTCGCCAGGCTGAGCCAAAGGTAGAGGAATAAAGTGTTATTCGCTGGAAAAAAATTACGAACTTTTAGTTGAACATAAATGCATACCTCAAAGAAAAATTACAAACTTTTAATTTAATCGTTATAACCACTAAATTACCCTCTCAATAATCACTACAACCACACAAAAATTATGAGTTATAAACACACACTTCGGATAATATTTTACCATATAATTTTTCAGTACTCTTCTATTTTAGTTGAATTAACACACATTAAAACGAACTTGCACAATTACTTTATTAATACCCATATATTATACTATAGTCTAGTAACAATAAACTGTAAGTGTAAGCACTGAAAAATCAAAATTTCACCTTCTTCAAAAAAATATTACTTCAAAATAATTCAAATACATTTTCAACGAGTTTTAACAGTTTCAAAACCATTACATTAACAAACTAAATTAGATTTATAAGTCCATTGACAAAATTAGAAATCGTGACCTCGTATCATCTTCTCTCTCTATCAACAGACGATCAGGTCAAACGTCACGTGACCCTTCTCTTACCTTTTTGTCTTTTTTTGTTACCTCTTAAAAATAGAATCCACAAAATTCAAAGAACCAATCAAGAAGATTGATCAATCGTGACATTGACTTCTCCACTTTCCTTTTTTGGCAATAACGTACCTCTAGTCCCGCAATAGAAACCTCCTTCACTCACTACTTACCGTAAACAAAACACAAACAAAGAAAGAAAGATCAAGATTCAAGATCCGGTTTTTCTGAATTGGATGTTTCCGTTTGCTTCTTGTCCAAAGAAATGCGGCGGCGGAGGACGACGGTTGTGGTGGTCGTCATACGGAGGGTACTAACGTGTGCCATATGCGCAATCGCATTGCTTGGTTTTCTCTCTGTACACATCCACATTGCTCCTTTCAATAGACTCCCTAGGCTTCACCTTAACCATGTTCGTGTACCGTAACCATCTCTCTTCTCTTTCAAGATTTTCTTGATCGGTCTTGTTATGGTGTGTAGATTTCGTGTTCTGTTTCTAAGCTTTGATTTCTATGTTTTAACAGCGAGGAGATAATACCAATTACAACAAATCCATCGCAGAACAGAGCTTGACCAAGAACATGTATCGTTCTGAATCGATTCAAGAAGCTCCTTTTATCTCCAAACCTAAGGTTCAATCTTCTTGTTTGTAGTAAAGTTTTGATCTTTGGTTATCAATATGGTTGGTTCGTGTCAAATTTTAGAGATATGAGACTACTGAGTATCAGAGTTCAACATCGGAAGACATCAACAAGACACAGGAGCTAGCTCCTCCTTATATCTCCACAAGCCCTTCTTCTAAGGTTTGAAACTTTCTTTCTTTGATTCTTTATGCAACTTATTAGAGGAAATTGATTAGTGGGTAATTAGTAACTGAGAAAACCAAGAAATATTTCTTGATGATGGGTTTGTTGCTTGAACAAGAAGTGGAATTAGAGGAAAGTGTCTATTATGTTTTGAATAGAAGGATCATGCTTCTTTTCGTGTTTTTCACTCTTTTAGATTTGACAGTTGAACATTACAAGCGGGATACCGAATTACGACAAGCTTTGGAAACCTCCACCAAACCGCAATTTCGTCCCATGTGTCAATCCCACTTCTGATTACAAATGTGAGAATAGAGAAACTGTCTGGTTTGGTTTCTTTTGTAGCCAATCTTGTGTGGCTGAAATCTTTTCCATACTCTCTGGTTATTTGGTTCTTCAGCTCCATTGGAATCTAGAGGCTATCTTCTTGTTCACACGAATGGTGGGCTTAACCAAATGCGTGCTGGTGTAAGTTTTTAGTAGTACTCTTTGTGTTTCTCTGCACTTACAAGTATGGAAGACTTATGGTTGATTTATTCTCCTTACATTGCAAAATTTACAGATATGTGACATGGTAGCTATAGCACGTATTATAAATGCGACACTTGTAGTCCCGGAGCTTGATAAACGATCTTTCTGGCAGGATACTAGGTTAACTCCATGTTACCATACTCTGTTTTTCTTCTTCTTCTTGTCTTAGCATTTCTTGATCCTGTTTTTGCTTCTCGCTATGGATTGATCCGATCAAAACAGTAAATTCTCTGATGTGTTTGATGAAGATCACTTCATCAACGCTTTATCTAAAGATGTAAGAGTCATCAAGAAGCTTCCAAAAGGTATTGATGCATTCACAAAGGTGGTTAAACATTTCAAAAGCTATTCAGGATTGAGTTACTACCAAAATGAGATAGCTACCTTGTGGGATGAATATAAGGTGATCATAATATTTCTTCAATTGCTTCTTTTGGATGCTTAATAGTTTCATGCTTTAAAAAATGTGTGTTTCTTTACTCAGGTGATCCGAGCGGCTAAATCCGATTCTCGTCTAGCAAACAACAATTTACCTCCGGATATTCAGAAGCTTCGTTGCCGCGCTTGTTATGAGGCTCTACGCTTCTCTACTAAAATCAAATCAATGGGAAAAGTACTAAACCTATTTATTCACACTATAACCATCTCATATGACATACATATACTCCCCTCTAAATGAGTTTTGATTTTGATGCAGCTTTTGGTTGATAGGATGAGGTCTTACGGTCTATACATCGCGTTACATTTGAGATACGAGAAAGACATGCTAGCTTTCAGCGGCTGCAACCACGGTTTATCGGCCTCTGAAGCTGCTGAGTTAAGGAAGATAAGGTAACCAAAATGTACAATATCATGTACTTCTTTTGTGTAATTTCTTGTGTGTTGTTTATTTTCGAGTAAGAAGTTTGCGTGTTTAGGAAGAACACAGCGTATTGGAAAGTGAAAGATATTGATGGAAGAGTACAAAGACTCAAAGGGTATTGCCCACTGACTCCAAAAGAAGTCGGGATTTTGCTAACAGCTCTCGGATATTCATCGAACACACCTATCTATATAGCTGCTGGTGAGATTTACGGTGGCGAGTCTCGATTAGCCGCTTTACGCTCTCGTTTCTCCATGTTATTGAGTAAGGTACTTACAAAGTTTCAAGCTATTTTGGTTGCTTATTAATAATGTGATCTTGAATATAAGATGTACTGACCCGGTTGATTATTAAGGAAAAATTGGCAACAAGGGAAGAGCTTAAGACGTTTATGAACCACTCAACTCAAATGGCTGCACTTGACTACATTGTTTCGGTTGAAAGCGATGTTTTTATTCCGTCATATAGCGGAAACATGGCGAGAGCTGTTGAAGGGCATCGCCGGTATCTTGGTCACCAGAAAACCATCTCTCCCGACAGGTGAAATTGTGTGTTGTTTTTGAGTTAAGTAAATGGAAAATCTATGTTACTTAGGTTTTGTTGTTATTTTGTGATTCAGGAAAAGTATTGTGAGGTTGATAGATAGAATTGGAAGAGGAACTGAGAAAGATAACCGGAACGTGTATGAAAGAATCATAGAGATTCACAAGACCCGGTAATGGAGAAACCAACATTTGTTGTAGTGATCTTTTTTCAAACCAGTCTAGTGACTCTAATTGGTATTGGTTATACAATACAGACAAGGATCACCGAGGAGGAGAAAAGGACCGGCTTCGGGAACAAAGGGTATGGAGAGACACCACTCTGAGGAACCTTTCTACGAGAATCCGTTACCGGATTGTCTATGCCAAAGTGAGACAAGTAAAACCAGATGATGAACATGATACATAGATTTCATACACGTTTATTGGGCATTGGGATGATAGTTATAGGCATATTATAGGTTATAGCATTACAGTGAAAAGTTCAAAACCATTACTGATAAATGAATCATATGTGACCAAAGTCACCACACAACTTGGAGATGTGATTCTATTATCTCCACCATTTCTTTATTCGTTGAAAACATGATATTGCTATTTTTTTTACCATTCATTACATTTACGAAATCTCTACTACTTAGAATAATGACATTTACGCAACTTCAAATTATAGAGGAAACATTGCAAGAAAATGATATAAGAACCTATATAGTATCTTCAAATGTTTCTTTTTATAGGAATAGTAAGGATAATTAATTATGTATGCAAACAGAAGACAAAAATGTCTCAGGTACTAAGAAGAATTGAAGCTTGCCATGAAAAATGCATAAATCAGTAAAGAACAACAACATATCAGAATCGGATGATCCTCAAAACTTGAGAAGAAAGAAAACTGAGATTTATAAGTTTTTGTTAAATTCTCACATTTTATGATAGGGGAAACCAGAAGTGCTGGTTTTGTAAAATCTTATTAAACTCTGCAGTGTAATTCGGGGCAAACATCATGAAGATATAACATCAAAGAGCATGATGGTGTGCAGCAATCTTACAGAGGACCAGGGAATGTTCCATTCTCTCTTTGCTCGTTCCACCTATCAACCTACAAAACACCAACACACAGATTTTGCGGTATCAAGAACCAGAACAGCGGAAAAACATCCCTAAACAACGCGAGTTGTGATCTCAAAACAGTGAAGCAGTCTATTTAAGCACTAACTAAATGGAAAGTATACCCATTCGCTGGGGCAGAGAGATCGATAAAACTTTGCAAACTTATCACATTCTGGAGCTTCATCACCTTTAGCAGCTACACATCTGAAGATTTTGAAAACAATTACAAAGACTTAGATGTGATATAGAGAGACATAAGAGTGATAGACAACAGCGAAAACACACGGTTTCTCACCTGTGATATTCGATGTAACGAGTGAAGCAATGCCTCGTTTGGTTTGTTGTAGGGAAACGGAAATCTGCTGGAGCCGTCTCAAGCTATGAAAAACAAACACCACCACAAGGAAATGTACTTATCAATAGAGAGTTATCAAAAACAGGTCTCTTATTTTGGCTTAAGTACAATCAATATACCTTAATCTCATCAGGAGTTTCCTCAGCAACTACTTCTTCACTAGAGTTTTCTTCATTACTTTCTTCAGCAGCAGGAGTCTCTTCAGCATCTGCTGAAGCAGGAGCCTCAGTAGTCACTTCGGCAGATTCAGATTTCTCTTCAACTTCAGAAACAACTTCCTCAGCAGGAGATTCTTCCTTGGTTTGTTCAGACTCTGTAGTAACCTCATCAGCTTGAGTAGTGACTTCTGGTACCACTTCTTTCACTTCCACAGGCTTTGCATTTGTATCTTGCTTCACTTCTTTCTCCAAATGATATTGCTACCAAATCAACAAAACCCACCACATATCAAAATTGCTTTATAGACTAAATAATACCAACCAACATAGATTCTTCACCAAACAAACAAACAAACACTAATTTGTTACAAAAAAATTGAAACTTTCATGATCCAATCTTGTTGACTAATTCAAATCAATCAAAAAATTGAAGACCCTAATATGAACGATAATCAAAACCCGAAATGAAATCAGATCTATCAAATTCCAAATCGAAAGATTATAAGAGAATCAGCTCAATATTCAGTAGATCGGATGGAAAAAACTGAGTATCGGTGAGATTAGAGTAAAATGGGAATTACCTCAGAGAGAGAAGGAGTTTGAGCAGACACAGCTTCCGCCATTGAAGTGTGTGGAAGAGACTTGGAGATTCTTATTCAGATCGGAGACAGAATCTTGAGATGATAACAAAACACACACTCGACAGAAATTGTTAGGTTTAATTTCTTTCAGGAACCTATCTGACTATTTCCTTACAGACAAAAACGACGGTGTTTTGTTTTAATATGATATTGGGCCTGATTTTAGGAATCCGCTTTAGGCCCAATTTTGTCTCCCATGCTCTGCGGTCTGGTAAAACGATGTACATTTTTCTTATAACTCTTTAGTACATTTTCGATTTTTTTTTTTCGAGAGTACATTTTCATTTATAGCCTATTTTTCATATTGTTAAAATGTTTTGAATAACATATTTTTGTTTGTTTGTTTTACCTTTACACTGTGTTTGTTGGTTTTTAGTAAAGAAACTACTTGATTTTGATATTTTATTGATGATTTTAACTTTTTTTGTAGTTATTCTAGTTTTTTTTTATAGTTTTTGTAGGAAACTCGAGAAACTTGGACCAAAAAGATGCAAAACAAATGTTTTGAAGATTAGACATATCCTAAACGTCGAATGTTTGACATCAAATAATTTTTTTTTCATTGGTAAATCAGCTCATTTGACACATGATAGCCGAAATTGTTAGCTTCAAATAGAATATCTAATCACGGTAAAAAACCCATGCTAGTGAGTCCCATCATAAGGTGTCTTTCATGCTTAAAAACACGCACCTGAAAAACACATATAACATATATTCCCTCCGTTTCATTATATAAGATTTTTTAGCTAAAAACGCAGAGTTTAAAAATTATATTAATTTAGTTTTTTGTTTTAATTTAATAACATTAAAAGTATTTTTATATCTAATTAAACATATATCAACTAAAAAGAAAAAATACTGCATAATATAAATAGTCATATACATTAAATTTTACATAGAAAGTTGTAAAACATCTTGCAAAATGAAACAAAAAATAATGCTTAAACATCTTATATAATGAAACGGAAGGAGTATGTAGCACAATTTGCTAAAAGAATTTTAATCAAATCTGTAAAAAATATAATATGTTACAATCCATTCTTCTCTTCGTAAATGTTTAGATTCTTCAACGCATGTCTCGGGATGAATCAAGAAATGTCATCCAACTAAATCAACCTAAAACGGGAATGAGGTCAAGTGTTAGTTATAACCCAAAATAAAGTTCTACAAAGAAAAATGCACCAAAGTATTCGGAGCCTCGCTTGGCGACATCATTTAAATATCCTTTTTAAGGTAGTTTTCCCCTCAAATTCGTTTAGGATCTTTACGCCTAAGCAAAAGTACTTTTGGTCCATGATCATCTTCTTCATGTCCCAATCGGATATTTTCTTCGGGTCAAATACATGTTACATTTTTATTCAAGGACCCGAAAGCGCATCAATGACTTACTAATCAAATAGGGACTCCTCTATCTTCTCATGATGTCTTCAAGTGGAACCACACTACACAACACATTGTGATGATAGACTTTGTGAACCGCAGAAGAGGATAATGAGAACCGCCTTGATCAAAATGAGAAGCCCTTAGCTTTGCTCATTTGTTACTTTCTCCGAGATCAATATATACCATGGCGTGAAGACGAAAACCATGGTCATCCAACACCTTTCATCTTTTTAAAGAATGTGCACGACATAGCATGACCACATCCAATGCAATCAAGATCATCCACAATACGGATTTTGCGTATTACCAATCTAAATTCGTTGACGGCTTTGCTTATAAATTCGTCATTTGTGAATTTGTGATCAATATGAAAATTTGAAACAATATTTTAGTATTTCAAAACAAACTCTATTAGCTACTTCATTATTGATGCAGCGCATCTCTACTTACATGGGCTTCGACATCGTGTTGGGCCGTTACTTGCATGACAAGTTTTATTCTTCTTTTTATTTATTTTGGTGTTTTCGTTTGATAGAGGTATTGACAAATCTCTTAGATATTAGGATTAGCATTAGTTGTTCTTATCGTTTCCTTTAGTATTTATAGAGCAAGAAACTCTTTGTAAATTCATTCATTGATTTCATAAGATTTTATACAGAGCTTTTTAAGCACTTCGAAGAGTATTCGAAACCCTTTTTTGATATAGTTTCTCCATCGAACCTAGTTCAAATCCTCCGAGTACGAGACCTCTCCTCCGACGTCTCTTGCTTCTGGTTACTTAGCTTCCGCCTCTCTATCAGTTGGTATCAGACTTGAACGTTCCTGGAATCAACTCTCTCGTCATCACCATGCCACCAAAGAAGAATGTTGACGCTATGGCGATGGACTTGGTGGAGTTGCGTAACACCTTGCTGGCTATGCAAGAGCATATCCAAACTACCATCCAACGCTCAATCCATGAGCTTGGTGAGACCCTGAATCGAGCTCCGATTCGTCAAGATCCGGTGCGTCTTGCTCCAGATCGTCCACCACAAGATCATCATGATCCGGATCGTAACGCTCTGTTTGGTGACGATGAAACAGAGGACGATCAAAACCCGTTTGCCCCCTTGGACCACGACGATCAGCGTGCACCACAACGACGGCTTCGTCCGTTAGCAGGTGATCGATTCATGAACTATAACAACCGATGGGAATCAAGCTTTCGTATCGACATTCCAGAATTCCACGGTGGACCGCGCGGTGAAGATCTTCTCGATTGGATCATAGCAGTCGAGGACATCCTAGAATTCAAGCAAGTTCCCAATGAGCATTGTGTTCCTTTGGTTGCGATGCGGTTTCGAGGTCATGCGGCATCATGGTGGAAACAAGTCAAGATGACGCGTCGTCGGACAGGTAAGGCAGCCATTCATTCTTGGTCTAAACTAAAAAAAACACTTGCGTGCAGCCTTTCTCCCTCAAAACTATGAGCAGATTCAGTATGCCAAGTTCCTAAACCTCCGCCAAGGCACGCGATCAGTAGATGAGTACGCGGCAGAATTTTTCCTTCTCTTAACAAGAACGGAGATCTACGATAGTGAGTCGCAGCTCGTGTCACGTTTTATTGGAGGTCTTCGTCGTCAACTCCAAACGGCTCTCGCACAGTTTGATCCATCATTTATCGCAGAGGCTCAACGCCGTGCTGTTGCTTTCGAGCAACAATATCGATCTTCTAGTTGGAATCCTCAATCATCGCGTGCTCGAGGACAGGACCAAAATACACCGACCGTACCTCCAAAAGAAGGAGACCAGCCTCCTCTGACTACTCGGGTGAATGGGACAGGTGATGAACAAGCCGCACGTCGCCCAGCGCGACCTGGTTCTCTCAAATGCTACTCATGTGGGGAACCAGGTCACCGTCAAACTGCTTGCCCACATCAGCACAGGTGCAGTTTGTTGCTAGATGAAACACCAGAGGACCACATCCCGGTGTTTGATTCATACGGCGAGGACGATGAAGCAGAAGAAGATCATGTGCGTCTTACAGCGGGTGATAATAGACATATGCTTGTCGTCAACCAATCTTGCATCATACCTCGACGACAAGACGAACAATGGTTGCATACAAACATCTTTCGCTCCACTTGTACAATCAAAGGACGTATCTGTAGCTTTATTATAGATTCAGGCAGTTGTCGTAACGTCATAGCCGATGATGCAGTGGATAAGTTGAGACTAGTTCGTGAATCGCACCCAGCACCTTATACGCTTGGTTAGTTGAAAGAAGATGTGAGTGTGTGTATTACACAACAGGCGTTGGTTCCTTTTTCTATTGGACCATTTTACAAAGACCGTACGTATTGTGACGTCGCCCCAATGGATATTAGCCACTTACTTCTTGGACGTCCATGGGAATTTGATCGCAAGATCATCCACGACGGTGCTCGTAACACATATAGCTTCTTATGGGAAACACATCAGATAGTTCTCACGCCATCTCAAGAGTCCTCGCTTCCCTCTCCTCCTTCTCCTCCACGACAACAACGTCCCCTTCCGCCTACTCCTGCTCCTCGTCAACAAACTTTGTTGTGTTCATACTCGGATTTTCTTTCTGAGTTTCGTAGTGAGGGCCTCGCTGTGGCATTGTTACCAATCACGCCGCCTCGAGTGTTGTCCGCAGCTTTACCATCACGATTAGTTACTGTTTTGCAGGAGTTTGATGACATATTTTCCACCGAGCTACCAACGCATCTTCCTCCGTTATGTGACATCCAACACCAAATTGATCTTGTTCCAGGGGCTTCTCTCCCGAATAGGCCTCATTACCGAATGAGTCCCCTTGAACATGAAGAGCTACGTCGTCAAGTGGAAGACCTCTTACAAAAAGCACATATCCGTGAGAGTCTTAGTCCTTGCGCTGTTCCGGCTCTCTTAATTCCTAAGAAAGACGGCTCTTGGCGTATGTGTGTGGACAGTCGCGCCATCAACAAGATTACAGTACGTTATCGGTTTCCTATCCCACGCTTGGATGATTTGCTTGATCAGATTGGAGCCGCCAAGATCTTTTTTAAAATAGATTTGAAAAGTGGGTACCATCAAATCCGCATTCGCCCTGGTGACGAGTGGAAAATAGCTTTTAAAACCCGGGAATGTCTCTTTGAATGGCTTGTAATGCCGTTCGGTTTATCTAATGCTCGGAGTACTTTCATGAGGATCATGAACCAAGCTTTACGCCCCTTTATTGGTCGTTTCGTGGTCGTCTATTTTGATGATATCCTCATCTTTAGCTCTACACTTGACGAACATGCTGAACACCTTCGTCAAGTCCTCGTCGTCTTACGTAAGGAACAACTCTATGCGGCTAAACAAAAGTGTGAATTTGGTGTCTCAAAGATTCTTTTTCTCGGCTATGTTGTGTCTGATCAAGGGTTATCAGTTGATCTCTCTAAGATTGAAGCCGTTAAGTCATGGCCGACGCCTACGACCGTCTCGGAGGTACGTAGCTTCCATTGTTTGGCTTCTTTTTACCGACGATTTGTTAGCCATTTCAGCCCTATCATGGCGCCGATTACCAGTTGTATGAAGGAAGGTAAGTTCGTGTGGTCTCATGACGCAGCTGTTGCGTTTGAACTTATCAAAGACAAGCTTACTTCGGCACCTATCTTGGTGCTCCCTGATTTTTCTGCAACCTTTGAACTCCATTGTGATGCTTCTAAAATGGGAATTGGAGCAGTGTTAAGTCAAAACGGACGGCATATTGCTTATTTTAGCGAGAAGATTGCGGGTGCACGTAGCCGCTATAGTACGTATGACGTTGAGTTTTACGCCGTGGTACAGGCCATCAAACATTGGAGACATTACTTGGTGCACCGCAAATTCATTTTGTTTACTGACCATGATGCTTTACGTCACCTCGACCGGCAAACTAAAGTTTCGGTGCGTCATGCGTCTTGGATTTCTTTCCTCCAACAGTTCACCTTTTCGATTCACCATCAGTCTGGTAAGACTAATCGTGTTGCGGATGCATTGAGTCGCCGTCACGGATTGCTTACTACTATGCATACATCCATAACCGGCTTCGCTTCTTTTGCTGAATTATATGTCTCCGATTCTTTTTTTGGGTCGGTCTTCGCTGATGCTTCTAGTGGACTTAGTCGGGATTACACCATTCAGGATGGCTTTTTGTTTTGCGGGGTGCGTCATTGTGTCCCCGATTGCAGTCTTCGAGGACAGATTCTCAAGGAGCTTCACGACGAAGGTCATGTAGGGAGAGACCGTACTCTTCACCTCGTCTCGTCTTCTTATTTTTGGCCGTCGTTGAGGCGTGATGTGGAGCGTTTTGTCGCTCGTTGTCGTATTTGTCAGCAATCGAAAGGTAAAGCATCAAATGCAGGACTTTACTTGCCTCTTCCAATTCCGACACAACCCTGGACTGATGTGAGTATGGACTTTGTTTTGGGGTTACCACGGACGCAACGCGGTCATGATTCTATCTTGGTGGTTGTTGATCGTTTCTCGAAAATGTCTCACTTCATTCCGTGTAAGAAAACAACTGATGCCCTTAGTGTGGCTACTTTATTTTTTCAGGAAATTTATCGCCTCCACGGGCTGCCATCTTCCATTGTTTCTGATCGCAATACTCTCTTTTTAAGCCATTTTTGGCGCTCGTTGTGGAAGCAGTTGGGGACGAGTCTTGACATGAGTACCGCATATCATCCTCAAACGGATGGTCAAACCGAGGTTACTAATCGAGCGTTGGGTGATTTGCTACGCTGCCTTGTAGGGGATAACATCAAGTCCTGGGATACAAAGCTTTGCAAAGCTGAATTTGCCCAGAACCATGCGTTAAATCGAAGCTTGGGTTTCTCGCCTTTTCATGTTGTGTACGGTATTGTTCCGCGTTGTCCTTTGGATTTAGCACCGCTTCCCGACAATACCCGATGCCATGGTGAAGCTCTTGATTTTGTTACTGATGTTCAAAGGATCCATGAGGTGGCGCGTACCAACTTGGAGCTGGCGTCAACCAAATATAAGGCTGCGGCTGATCTCAAACGTCGGGAGGTGTTGTTTGAACCTGTTGATTTGGTATGGGTTTACCTTACTAAGGATAGAGTGCCGGTGAGGGAGTATAATAAGCTGAAGTCAAGGAAGATTGGACCCGTGGAGATCCTCGAGCGCATTAACCCAAATGCATATCGTGTCCGATTGCCGTCTCACCTTCGTACCTCAGATGTCTTCAATGTCAAGTATCTTACTCCATTTCACGGGGACTGATATATCATGGTTTTTACCGGTTTTCGACCATGATATAAGTCCTTTTATCGAGTCTTTTCGTTGTATTTCGAGTCTTTTTAGTGTCTTCACAGGTTATTGCACGTGAGGAGCTTATATGGTGAATACGGTGCATTTTGAAACGTAAACAAGGTTGAAGCCGGATTTTGCAAGAAAAGAAGTTGATATGAAGCAGCCTGTCGATCGACAGCACCAAGAAGGACGATCGATCGACAGCTACATTGAAGCCTGTCGATCGACATACACATAGACGATCGATCGACAGGCCAGCGCAGAAACCGACCTAAATACGTTTTAAAGAAGGAAATTCGCCAGTTAATGGGCCGAAAGCAGCAATAGACCGTCATAAAAGCTCACCACGAGTTTTACCTCTATAAATAGTTTATTTTAGGTTTTGAGATGATGACTTTTAGATTTTACTAAAAAAAGTTGAGAGAGAGATTTTTAGGGTTTTTAGGGAGACAAGTTTACTTCATTACTTTGAGATTCTTCGAACCCTATTGTAATTCTTCTTTTACTCTTTCTTTATGCATTATTATTCAGTTATGATTTGCTTTGCTGCCATGTCTGAGTAGTTTGCTTGTTAGGTTTAGGGTGATTCAAATGGAATGATGATGAATTGTTAGGGCAAACTCACTTGTTAGGATTATCTGTTAGGTTCTTCACCTAGATTGCTTTAACTATGATTTAGGATTGATCACTCTAAATTAGCTATCTTAGGTTGATAGATTGACACGAAAGTGTAATAGATTAGCCAGAACTAGATCTTAGGTGAGCAAAATTACTTATTCGCAAAGAAATTTGGTTTAGGGATTTTGTGAACAAATTGGACTTGAATTTAATGCTTGTTTAAATTGATTGAATTCGCAAAGAAATTTGGTTTTCTAGGGTTTAGACATAGTTAGTTTTCGCAACGACAGTTGGTTAATTATATTTTAGTGTTCCAAGTTCTAGAACGGTTCTTAATTAAATCCTAACTTTGTTAGAACTACAATTCTGATTCATCCTGAGAATTACCCAAAAGCCTAGCACTTTGTTTAATTGAATTTTAAATCAACAATCCTTCTCTGTTTCAATTTGTTTTTGTCTTTATTTTATATTATTTTACTTAGCCGAATTTGAAGTCAATATTCCTATCGTTTGATTTGACTCCCAGTGATTCGACCCCTACTACAATTGATCTCTTGATTTGAGAGAGTAGCTCAGGGTAAATTTGAGCATATCAGGGACAATGTTGATCCAGATTCGTGGTCGAATCCTCTTCCACCCGGAGGGACCTGATGCAGCGCATCTCTACTTACATGGGCTTCGACATCGTGTTGGGCCGTTACTTGCATAACAAGTTTTATTCTTCTTTTTATTTCTTTTGGTGTTTTCGTTTGATAGAGATATTGACAAATCTCTTAGAGATTAGGATTAGCATTAGTTGTTCTTATCGTTTCCTTTAGTATTTATAGAGCAAGAAACTCTTTGTAAATTCATTCATTGATTTCATAAGATTTTATACAGAGCTTTTTAAGCACTTCGAAGAGTATTCGAAACCCTTTTTTTGATCTAGTTTCTCCATCGAACTTAGCTCAAATCCTCCGAGTAGGAGAACTCTCCTCCGACGTCTCTTGCTTCTGGTTACTTAGCTTCCGCCTCTCTATCAATTATGGTCGGTATATATAATTTTAGTGAAATGTTTAGTTTATTCGGTTTGGTTACACAAAAAATGGTTTAATTTTTTTTTGGATTTTAATATTATATAGAACCAATGTTATTAATATGTAATTACAAAAACAAAAATAATGATGGTAAGGTAGGATGCTGAGTTTTGCTGAATGTATGCTCAAGTTTGGCTGAATGTATGCTTAAGTTTTGCTGAATATATGCTTGATTTTGATCTATGTATAATTTTAGTGAACTTAATGCCAATTTATATTGATTAAAATTGTATAAATACGTCATAACAATTACAATTTTTTAAAAAATAATACAAGTTGACATTGTTTTTGCCAAAGTCATATATGCTACAACGGAGAGCAAAAGGTGAAACAAGAAGCAAATTATGTATTCATTTGACTGAAGCCATTTAAATTGAAAATGCATATATCAGTGTCTTATATCAAAATAGAAACAGTTTTTGGATTCATGGTAGAAATTGTGTTATAACTGGCGAGTGGTCTACCAGAAAACTGATTATATAAAGAGAAAAAAATAGAAATTTCAATTAAAAACAAAAAAAAAGACAAATGATAAAACTCAGGTTTATTTAAATTTAACAGCAAAAAAAAGAAAAATATAGAAATCCCAGTTTAAAACTTTAAGATATATTATAAATATAAAATAATAATTTTTCAACTTATGACGATATTAATATTTTTCAATGTTAAAAACGAATTTTTTTTGTATAAAATGGTAATTTATACAAGTGAGATGATGATGATGATGATGATGATGATGATGATGATGATGATGATGATGATGATGATGATGATGATGATGATGATGATAATAATAATAATAATAATAATAATATATTTTTCAATTAGAAAAATTCAAAAAAGTTTTTAAAATTTAGCGAATATATATTTTAATGAAAAAGAAAATTAATGACATCAATGTTAAACATTTATCAATCACATATTTATGTATGATATTTGATAAATTTATTTATAAAGCGTTTTTACATGTTTAATGAGATTATTAATATAAATTTCATTTTTTTCCTACTCCACGATATTTGATTTTTTTAATGCTATTATATCACATGATAGGTAATAATATTTTTTGTATAATGAATATATATATATTTGGATTCACATGATATGAAATAAGACATAAAACTAAGATATAAACTGATCTTCAATGATTTAAAGTCTATATTTAAAAAGTATTTCAAAATATTTTAATAATTCAATGGCTATCAATTAAAACTTAAATATTAAAACAATGATTTTTAGTGTGCTTACATGCGGATCCTAATCGGTTTATTCGAATTCAAAACCACTACAATAAATGAGATCAATTTACCTCATGCATACTTAACCACCGAAGAAGATGCACATTATGTTTATCTTCCACTAAGTAAGCAAATCTTCAACCAAAAAAAATATACATATGATCATTTTGTAACTATCATTTATTGAATTTTTCTTGGTTCCCGACGATGTTTTGGGACATGGATGTTATTGGACGAATCAGAAAAGTATGTTCAAATGAAAATATAATACAGTTATCTATCCATCCATAAAACACATCGGATAGACTTTCCTTCCATCAATAAATCGAAAGCCTTGTTAATTTCCTCAAAGCCTAATTCGTGTGTAATAAAACCATCCAGATTAAGCTCCTGCAAATTAAAAATTAAAGATAATTATAGTAAACCACTTTATAATACTAATAATATTTGAAAACGTGAGAGGAGGTGACGTTTTTAAATAAAAATATGTCTAAACCAAAACCCCTCAACAACAAGACTGGCAAAGGAAAGACACAAGTCTAAACATTCACATCCAAATAAAAATATGTATTTTATTGCACTATTTTTTTTTCAAAATTCCATAAATTTGAACGGCTTTATTAGAAAATATGAAGTTATTTTATTTGATGATACATTATATTAAAAAAACGTTATATGTTTTAGAAAATTATAACGCATCATTGTAAATATTTGTCCAAGATTATGTTATCCCACAAATAAAACCTACACAATGTAGCTAATTATTTGAGAATAACTACAACTTTATCTTTGGTTTCTTTTATAAAGGAGGTTACGTAAATTATAAATAGATTAAATCTTTTATATACCTTTTTCAAATAACGATCCACGATAATGGGAATATCGAGTTTGGGTTTGAGACCGCCGAATAAAGTTCCACATACAGTTCTGCCTCTGAGAATATCATGACTACCCAAACGTATTGGCAAGATATCTTTTGTCATCCCCAATATTACTGTTTTACCCGATCCCTACAAAAAAAAATATAATTGTAAAATCCAAATTTCGGTTTATCCATGAAATGTTTCTTTACCAAATAGTATCCGGTAGGAACCGGTTAAAGCGTACCGTGCGAGTGCTGAGGAAAGCCTCCTCCATTAAAGGTTCTAAACCAATGCATTCAAAACTGTAGTCAACTCCTCCTCCTGTCATTTCTCTAATCACCTAAATTTTTCATAATTATTCAACAACTACATTAGTTTCTCTTTCTCAATGCGCGTAAGCTCGAATTTAAAATTTGAAAACTAAATAGATGCTGTCAAAAAAGCTGCTAAGTTATAGTATTATAAAAAATACTTTAAACCAACAAACCTGGCTAATAGTCTTCTCCTTGCACAAAGCAGAGTTGACGAAATCCGTGATCCCGAATCTTTTACCTACTCGATACCAATAATTATAGGGTTTCTTTTATCAGAAATAAATAAAATAATAATAATTATAGTATTTTTTCTTAGCAAATTAATAAGACAACATGCAGGCGCAAAAATATAATAATACACCATATCAATTATTATAGGTTTTTTAAGTGAGGCGCAAAAATAAAAAATACAATTTGTAGGTGCGAAAAATATTTATTCTAAAAATTCAGACAATCAAAGGGATCGAATCCTAATGAATAATAAGTTTAAAAAAAAAAAAAAATCTTTGTCTAAAGGCTAAAGCTCTCATTTTCGTGGTTCTAGATTTAATCTTTAATTTTTTTTAATATCTCTTTTTAAATGGGATGAGTATAATAGAACCAACTTTATAGGCTAATCATGATAATATTTATGTCTTATTTCTAACATAGAAAAAATAGGATATGAAACTCTTAAATAATTTTTGCATGTGAGTTGTACTATTTCTAAGATATTTTGATGTGACATGTACTATTTATATTCAACAAGTGTCTTTTTTTTAAAAAAAATTTGGTGGACATTCAGACCCCCCAAAAAGGTTGCGAGAATATGAATCCAACCATACCTATTTCAAATTTGTCGGGATTGAGATCCACTCCGATTATCCTTGCAGCCCCACGTAGCCTGGCTGCTTCTGCAACCTGTTTACCAAATCATTTTTTTTTTTGTATTCTAAATCATTTTGACTATGTGATTAACAAATAATCACTATTCTATTTTCTAACACAACAATTAACTTGTAAAATGCATTGTAAAAGATGAAAATGTACCGCAAGTCCAACAGCACCAATGCCAAAGATTGCAACGGTGGATCCTTCCTCCACGTTAGCCACTTTCCAAACAGCTCCAAGTCCTGCTCCACATGGCAGTAACATCAGTTCATTGTATATCGAATTTATAACCAAACTGTAATTTATATTTCACCCATTGGGAAATTTATATAAAACTAATAGAATAATAACAAAAACCTATATATAGTTTATCATTTGTATTTCGGATAAAATCAACCCTATACGAATATGAAACAAAGATGATTAACCTGTGGCGACACCGCAACTGAGCAGAGCTGCTTTATCAACAGGAATTTCAGGTGATATTTTGACGAGATGTGCAATATCAACAACGGTATATTCGGAAAAACTTGAGATATAAAATAAATTGTGAATATCCTGTCCCGAAGAGTCTTTAAATCTTGAAGCCATTCCGTATCGTCTTGTGTTCGATAAGAAATCGTCTGCAAATCTTGAACACCAGTTGCTCTTTGAGGACTTGCAGTCTTTGCATTCTTCACACTGAGGATGAAACACTGGCAAAACAATGTCGCCTTGTTTAAACCCATCCACGTTTTCACCAATGCTCTCGACAACACTAGATTATACAATGACGAATGAAAAACAAAATTAGGCAAATTCTTGAAGAAGAGTGAAATTTAAAAATACTAAAGAAGCATATTGTGAAGCTTCACCCGACTGCTTCGTGTCCTAGAATCCTAGGAAACCTTGCAAGCGGTCCCTGGAAAAATGTAGAAAATGGTTAGTGAAATTGATCGAATATTGTTGAATGATAGATTATAGGGTGACATTCCCATGTGTAAACTTACACTGTCTATTTTCCAGAAAGTAACATCGGTGTGACACAAAGATGTGCATAGGATCTTAATCCTAACTTCATAAGCTTCTGGTGGATCAACTTGGACCTCTTCCATTACAAATGGTTCTCCTGCTTTTCTACATACTGCTGCTTTGCATCTAATCGGCTTTCCTTTGTTGATGGAGAATGATGTGGTCTTGTTCATGGTGAATGATGGATTGTGATGATGGTGTAGATATATGAGAGAGAGAGTCACTCGTTTCTTCCTATCTTGCCTTTATAAACATGCATAGCAAAAAGATTCCAAAACTTTTATCAATATCTTATTTTAATAATAAATCATTTTTAAGTGGACGTCTGTTCATAATTATGCTCGTCTTTATTTGAGAAATGAGAAGTAGTGGTGATCGCCTACCTTTATTCTGTCATGTAGTCTGTTTTTAATAATGGTGGTGTTAGAGTAGTTGAGGTTCAACTTTTAGAACCTAAAATAATGCATTTATTTGAGATGGTATATATATTCACATGGTTCTTGGTAAGACCATCTTAAACAATCCGATACAAAGTCTTTTAATTGGTGCATAATATCGCTTTCAAGAAGAACCATGTGAGGTTATCAATCCGGTTAATTACACAACAAGTTGTTGTCACAATTAAACTCTTAATATTTAAAGAGACTAAAAAAGCTCAAAGCGAAACATATTGAATATTGAAGACATGATGAAACATAAACAGATTTGGAAGAGAGATCCTTTAGTCATGACTCATAACTGATTCACCACAACATCGTTAAAACGTTGGGCCAAGACAATATTAAAGATGGATCAAAAGTTTGTTTCGTTATATTACCCTAGTTTAACTCAAAAGGATATATTTTATTCTTATAAGGAAACACAAATACAATACAACTTAAGTTTGGCGAATAATTAATCACTTATCCATCCATATAGTGCAGCGGAGAGACTTCCCTTTCTCTAATAAATCGAAAGCCTTATTGATTTCGTCAAACTTGAGTTCATGTGTAATAAAACTATCCAAATTAAGCTCCTGCAATTGTAAAAAGAAATATAAAAGTCTCATGAAAAACATAACATATAAGTTGGAAAGAAGTATAAACAATTTTTTTACCTCATAAGTAGCATACTTCTTAGTTAACAAAAATCTGTAATCATGCACATAACTAGATTACTATAAATACCTTTTTAAGATAATGATCCACGAGAATTGGAATATCTAGTTTAGATTTCAGACCACCGAACAAGCATCCGCAGATATCTCTGCCTGCAATAAGATCAAAACTACCCAAACTTATTGGTGCTCCATGCTTTTCCATCCCCAACACTACTGTCTTTCCTGATCCCTGTTTCATAATTGTTAAAAAAAGACATTGTGAATTATTAAACCGATTTTGTTTATTTAATAGTAGAACTTTCTTGAACCGACTAAGATTCAGTATGATGGTATAAACGTACCTTGCGGGTGCTCATAAAAGCCTCGTTCATTAAAGAAGCTAAACCAACGCATTCGAAACTGTAGTCAACTCCTCCTCCTGTCATTTCTTTAATCACCTTTTCCCATAATTATCCAACAAATAATTTGATCATTATTTATTTGAGAATAATTTATAATCTTTTAAGTTTTTAATATATCTAAAGATTTTGGGCCAAGTTCTGTAGTCCTTTCAGATCAGGGATATTAACTTGGGACTTCTTCTTTCTCGGTTACGGTTCAACCCATAAAATTACTATATCCAGTCTCTACGTAACGTTTATTTAATTTCGATGTAAAATCTAGAATATATTTATAAACTGGTGTTAGATATAAAAAAAAAACATACCTCACTAATCTTCTTTTCACCGCACAAGGTAGGATTGACGAAATCCGTGAAACCAAATATCTTACCTATATTCAATTTACAGAATTATAACTTCATGAATAATATACGCTACTTCCATTTTATATTAAGTGATAAATGCCTACAATTGGACTATGAGTGGTATAATTTCTTGATCGATTTGATTGTATCAAATTGGCTAAGTAGTGTTGTGCAGGTTGGATTCAACTCTTTAAGACAGTAATTATTGAGGAAGAGTTGTTGAGTTAATTAAAATCAAAAACTATAATTGGCTATTTCGACAGATAAATAATACATGCAGGACGGATTGACCAAATCCAAGGTGGTCAGAATAAGCAGAGAAAATGATTTAAGAAATTAAAAGACAATTAAAACTATATAATTGGATTTAAGATGACTTTACCTTGCTCGAATTTATCAGGATTGAGATCAACACCGATGATCCTTGCGGCTCCACGCAGCCTGGCTCCTTCTGCAACCTTTTACCAAATCATTATTAGCAAAGTAATTAATTATTCCTTCCATTTTTTATATAGAATATTTTTGTTAAAAACACGAAAATTAAAAAAATAAACAAATTTTTTTAGCCAATTATAAAAAAGTAAAACACTATTGTGTCAGAGTCGTGACAACATTGACGGATGCCGTAAGCGAATAAAAATAAAAAACTTTAACTTTATTAAAAAAACCGTTTACAATAAACTTCAAGCAAAGTCATATATCAAAAACAAATAAAGAACTAAACTAGTATTTTCTCATCTTTTCTTTAAAAAAAAAATTATTAACCAAGTTTTCAAAGTTTACTTTTTTAACCAATTCTCTTTTAAGGAAAAAAATATCCAAGTCAAATTTTACCGAAAAAGAGTAACTCACTTCATCGGTGATGATTCATCATAAGAAACGTGAACTAGAAAAATATGTCATTGGAAAACTTTCAATTTTAGCTTTTTTTTATCTCACATGCTCTTTGTTTTTTTTTTTTTTTTTTTGTCAAACATCTTATATTAATTTGTGGGCCTAGCCCGTTACAGCATTAAGGCCAACCTTGGCCAACTGATCTGCTAACTCATTGTTTTCTCTACGAACAAAT
Organism: Arabis alpina; assembly: GCA_900128785.1. Classification (NCBI taxonomy): domain Eukaryota; kingdom Viridiplantae; phylum Streptophyta; class Magnoliopsida; order Brassicales; family Brassicaceae; genus Arabis; species Arabis alpina. The sequence goes on along the minus strand of LT669788.1, from coordinate 21,763,862 downwards.
CGAAACAACACTGATCGGAAAGTTGCCGCACCGGACCGGATATCCGTCAGGATACCATAAATTTCCGGTGAGGGGAGATTCGAATTGATTATCTTGACGAGCACTTGCGAGTCAGAGTTGAAGACGATATCAGATATTTGGAGATCACAAGCTTGAAGCAACACGGATCGTAGTGCCAACGCTTCGGCTACAAGAGCGGAGGAGACGTTGGAAGACGATCCAAAGTGTTTCGTCATGGGGGCTAGAGTAGACTCGAAGGTCCATCCAAATCCCGCCATCCTTGAGGCTGCAATCCAAGCCGCATCAGTGAAACAATGGGTTAATCCATCCCTATCGGGTACAGGATTTTGATTCAACATCGGAATCGAAGGTAGGATAGGAGGTGGGGGAAGTGATTGAGCCTAATTCCATTCTCTCGCATCCACAATTGCTTTGAGCACTGTCTCTCCCACTGTGAAATTTCTCTCCCCAAACAGTTTTTGATTCCTTGATAACCAAAGCGTCCAGATAATCCAAGGTGCCAAGGTGCCTTTATCAAGGCCTACAGGTGGTAAGGAACAGAGGTTAAGGGTAGCTGCAATCCCTGAATTCACACTTGTGATTAGGGAGGAGTCAAACTCCGATGCGCTCACTAAGCTCCAAACATCTTTCACAAAGGGGCAGAGGAACATGAGATGCAGGGAAGACTCAGACTCCTCACACCTACAACACTTGGTACTGGTGACCACCTTCCTGACCAGAAGCTGTTCACACAGTGGAAGTGCATTATGTAGTCCTTTCCACAGAAAGTACTTAATCTTGGGGGCTGCTTTTGCTCTCCAAACATGTGGATTCCAGTCTACCTCCCTAATCAGATCAGATTGGGTGTTATCGGCTTCTCCTTCATCTTCTACCGCCACCAGGTAACCTGACTTTGTAGAGTAGATTCCATCAGGATTTTTTAGCCAAATTCTCTTATCCCTTGCTCCTAGGATGCTTGGTTTCAGAGATAGGATCACATTTTTTAACTGTGGAGCAACTTGCTCAATTTTTCCAATATCCCAAGTTGAGGTTCTAGGACTAATCAGGTCAGAGACTAGGAGATCTTGGAGATTCTCTGGAGAAGGTCCCAAAGGCTGGAGGTACTCAGTCGTTGAGAGCCAACCATCATTCCCGAAGCTAATATCATCCCCATTCCCAATAGCCCATCCTAGTTGTTTCTTGAGTAAGTCCCTCCCAATTACTATACTACTCTACCCATGGGAGGCATTTGATGGGACTGAACATGCTCTTTGTTTACTTTAATATTTTAATAATAAATCATTGTTTTTATATTTGTTAAATTAAAAAAACTCATAAAACTCATGTTCCTATTATGGGTTTACATTTTGTTTACCACAAAATTATCAATATCTAACTAATGTTTTAATTAAATAAAATTAAGAAGAAATATATCCTTAAACTTAAAAAAAATAAAAAAATGATGCCCATAAATTTCTAATTTTTTTTTGATGTCCTAAGCAAATGTTTATTTTTGTTGCACCATTTCACGCCTCTAACTATTGACCACACACACAATATTCATTAAAAATAAAAAGTACAAAAATATTTATGAAACAAAAAAATTCAAAACATTCTATATAAAAAATTAGAACGAATAATTACTTTGTTTTTCCTTTTATTGAAGAAAATTAATAGCAATTATTATTTCTTGTCATAATGATTTTAGTAATTATTATGTTTGAAAAGAAAAAGAAGAGAGGATACCGCAAGTCCAACAGCACCAAGACCAAAAATTGCAACAGTGGAGCCTGCTTCTACGTCAGCCACTTTCCAGGCTGCCCCAATTCCTGCTCAACGTGAATTTTCATCAATAACCACCTCACCCCTAGTTTATACTTCTTTTTATATTTAAAGTGTCTATACAAACCCTACGAAAACAAAGAAGAAGAAAGGATGTAGATAAACCTGTGGAGACACCGCAGCTGAGCAAAGACGCTTTATCTACAGGAATGTCATGAGAGATTTTGACAAGATGTGCAATATCAATGACCGTATATTCGGAAAAACTCGAGACAAATATCAAATGGTGAATATCTTGTCCCGAAGAGTCTTTGAATCTTGAAGCCATTCCGTATCGTCTTGTGTTCGATAAGAAATCGTCTGCAAATTTTGCGCACCAATTGCTCTTTGTCTTTGAAGACTTGCAGACTTCGCATTCTTCACAGTGAGGGTGAAACACTGGCAAAACAATGTCGCCTTGTTTAAATCCGTCAACGTTTTCTCCCATGCTCTCAACCATACTAGATAACAATTCCGAATAGTGAAACAACAAATTCAAGTCATTAGGCAATATTAACCAAAAAAAGAGTAATTAGGCAAATTTTTGTAGAAGAGTGAAAGTATATTAAAGTAGTTAGATTGTAGTATCCCTTTTTGGCTATCACCAATTGTTGAATATGAGAAACTACTATAGGATTTTTACATATCCTTGTAAAATTACTTATAAGTCTAACATGTCGATTTTTAACTAATATTTTTGAATCTGTGGGGGTTATTCTCAGATTTAAGCTTTTATTTGTTTAACTTGGAAAGCCTTCCGAATCTCCTTTCAATCGGATTCAAACATTGTATTAAATTAAATTAATACATTTTTTTTAAGTATTAAACATTGTATTAAATTAAATTAAATACATTGTTTTTAAGTATTAAATTAAGGTTGATATGTTCTTTCTTATCGAAACTTGAGGTTGATATGTTTGAGTCAGAGAAAAAGAAGAAGGAGAAGAGTTAAAGCCGAAATTATAGAAGTATATAAAAATATTCACCCGACTGCTTCGTGTCCTAGAATCCTAGGAAACCTTGCACGCGGTCCCTGGTAAGATAAAAAAAGGTTCAATAAAATCGAGTTTTGAATGATAGACACTGTGTTGAATTTTCTTATATTAAGTAACTTACACTGTCCATTTTCCAGTAAGTAACATCGGTGTGACATAGAGAAGTGCATAAAATCTTGACCCTAACTTCGTAGGCTTGAGGTGGGTCAACTTGGATCTCTTCTATAACCAATGCTTCTCCTGCTTTCTTACATATTGCTGCTTTGCATCTAATTGGCTTTCCTTCGTTGCTGGAGAATGATGTGATCTTCTTGTCCATGGTGAATTATGAGATGCACAATAACTGTGTGGATGAAGAAGAGAGAGAGGGAGATAAAATTTAAGTCTCTGATTGTTCTTATCTTATCTTTTAGTTTTTGCAAATGCTATAACACTATTCAACAGTTTTTGTTTTGTTTTTTCTTATGGTTTTTTTCACTATCAAATATAGGTATTTCTCAATTTTATTATATAAAACACTGCGAAGCATATTTATTGTGCTTGTCTTTGTATAAATGTTTTTTAAAAACTCAGTCTAAATTAGACTTTATTTCTAAAATCATGCAAACTTAAAAACCATATGGGAGTTGAGGGTAAAGATAGTTTCATACCAAAAAAGATAAAGATAGTTAATGAGAAGTTTTTAATAAGTTGTTTTGGCCAATTTTATGGTCACGTTTGCAACAAGTTATATAGGCTGAATAATCGGATTATGAGTTGATTTGGTCAACATAAAACTCAATATATGTTTCTTATATATATGTGGTATATTATATGTACATTTATAAAACTTTACCATCTTTATATCTATCGAATATATTATTAGAGAGGTAACTATGCATTAGAATGAAAGTTGGGTTTTTTTATTACATCGGTTTTCTTATGTTGTTTTTAACTGAGTTTAATTTGAACCGATAAATCTCATAATTGAGATTTAATTCTTATTTAATTTAATTACTGATATATTCGTCCCATAATTGGGTTTTAATTTTTATTAAATTTAACTACGGATATGTTTGATAATTAGTTTATACTTTAAATATGTATCTATCCAATTCATTTGTTTAGATTTTTTTGAATATTGTGATGATAAATTTACTTATAAATTCATAAGCATGGCTATATGATTTACTTTTTAGATTTTTTTGAATATTGTAATGATATATTCTTATTATAAATTCATAAGCATGGCTCTATGATTTATTTTTTGATAAAAAGTAAATATCATATAATATGAAAGTTTAGATTCTACAAAAAGCAGAGCTAATTTTTATACACCCTTGGCAAGAAAAGAGGCTATATGATTTAGCTCTACCAGGATATTGTGTAAGTTTCCTTTTCTTAGCTTAAGATCTGCTTTGAGTTTAAAATTTTGGTATTTGAGCAAAATAGAGTTACATAGTTGAGTAAATGTCATTGTTTTTAGAGATAATTACTCAAACAACCTTTTTACATATAGGTTTTAAATTTTTTGGGTAAAAAAGGTTACAAAGACATTAAAAATACCCCAAATTCGTTTATTAACGAAAATGCCATTATCCTTTGAGAAAAAAAAAACTCAACATAAAACCAAAAAAAAAAATAGCACATTTCACAAAAAAACCTCTTCTTCTTCTCCTCCGACGACTCCAATTAGGCGATTTCGTTTCTGGCGATGAGATTTGTTGCGTTTGACGGTAAAATTTGAAACGAATCATGAGTTTTCTTCCTCTCTATCATTCACGAGTGTTTTGGGTTTAGATTTATGAACTTCAATATGTTCTTCGTTCATAGGTTGCGAAATTCCGGCGAAGGAAAGTTCCGGCGAGTGTTGGGGTTTCGTTTTCGTGTTGTTGTAGAGAGGTAATCTCTTGATTCTAACCGGTTTTGTTTGGGTGTGTTGAAGTTTTATAAAATCACGTTCTGGTCCAGATCTAGATTTTTCTCCGATCCAGATTCCGACGTTATGGTAGACTTATTTATATGGGAAAAAACATACGTTATGGTAGATTTATAATAGACGTTATGGTAGATTTCTTTCTATGAGATGCATACGTTGTGGTAGACTTATTTCTATGAGATGCAGACATTGTGGTAGACTTTTTGCAAAGAGATACAAACATTATGGTAGACTTTTCGACTCAGCAGCTGCTAATGAATGAAATCTTTTTTGGCTAGTTAGGATTGTGTTTCAGTCTCAGATGTTCTAATTTCCATGAATTTGTTTGCAAGTATTCTTTGTACGTGCAATGCGTAACCGCATGAAGAGTGTAAAGAACACCCAAAAGATCATGAAGATGGTTTATACACCATTGTTTCTTGTTTTATTTAGGTAGTATTTGGTTGATCTTTGTATTGTTTAACATGCTTATTCTCCTATACGGCCTTATAGTTATATGGCAGGTAAGTCCTTAGTGGTTGATTTATTTTTGTGTAATAGTAGATTTATTCTATTCAATGGTAGATTTTTGACTCTGAAGCTGCTAATGAATGAGATCTTTTTTGGCATAGTATGAAGACTTATGTGATCCAATATGCATGCTATTCGCCTCAAACGTGCAGTTGATATCATGGATGAGTTACCACGTGATGAGATTGTTCAGTTATCAGAGTCAAACCCTCGTGATGGATCCAGTGATTGTTCAGTTATCCCTCGTGATTCGAATGAGATGTATTTTCGTTTGATGGTAGATTTATTTTTATGAGACACAGACGTTCTGATTTGTAATATACGTTATGGTAGATTTATTTCTATAAGATACAATTGTTATGGTAAACTTTTTGCAAAGAGATTCAAACATTATGGTAGACTTCTATGAACATTTTTTGTAGTATAATGAATGAATTGACAACATTTATGTATGGTTAAAACATGGCTTCTGAAATGTCTATGTAACCATTACAATATCCTTAAAATACGAGTACGGGTTCATACGAAAAGATAAAAAATATATGAAAATATATAGTACATATGGAATGATAGAGTATACCCATACATTTAAGCTTTGAAAATAGTAGGATTATGGCCGTGTTGAAAATATTTTAAACACTTGTGTTCTTTCTTAGGTCGCTTCTGCTCCATGGTACTTTTCATAGCATTTTTTATCCGTGAGAGTCTTGGCATAACAATTTTTGAGTAACCACTGTACAAGTAGTAATGATGACCCGCATGTTAATTGTATTTGTTGGTCATTTATCTCTTGTGTAGTCAATAGCTTAGCATTCTCAACCATGTCTTGTTTTTAAAAAGTCGAGACACGTGAGAAGTATTAATCCACAAGTAAAAAATCTACCAACAGTAATTACTAAATCTACCATCACTTATATATAAATCTACCATCACTTGCATGATCTGCCCATAGAACTGTATCACCTTTGGAATTGTCAACCAAGAACACCCATCGATTCTTCTCAAAATTCTGACTACCACAAACAAGAATGATATGTTCTGTTCCCAATTAACCTCATGTTGTTCAAAAATCACTAGAAAACACAAAGAAAGATCAATCACGGAACTTAGCTATGCGGCGGCAACCCTAGTTCTTCACCATTGTTGCAGATTTTGTCGTGCAAATTTCTCATCTTTTTAAGGGTAAAACCGACATTTCGCGTTGCTTGCAAATAACTCTACCACCTACCAAATAAGTCTACCACAATCATAGTTTCCAAAACATGAAACAAGTCTACCACCAAGGACTACAAGTCTACCGCTATCACAATAAGTCTACCAAATGCCTAATGTGAAAAAAGTCTACCGTAACTAGGTTGAATAACAAGTCTACCATCAGTCAACTTAGGTAAAAACAAATCTACGAATACAGTCGTTCCCAACCAATAAGTCTACTACTGTTGGTCCTAAAAAAAAAGTCTACCAATCGAAGGTTGGTTTGGTAGACCGAAAATGTTGAATAAGTCTACCGCTCATTATGACTCTACCACTACTACAATAAGTCTACCACGACTATCCACCAAATAATTATACTACTGCTAAAAATGAGTCTACTGGTAACTATAACTCTACCGCTAGTACAATAAGTCTACCGTTATTATCCACAATTATAAATCTACTGCTGTTATCACTAAAAATCTACCAACACATAAGACAAATCTACCAGTCAAAATAAAATCGACCATCGAAAAAAACAAATCTACTGTTCAAAATAAGTCTACCGAGAATAAATCTACCGTTTGATTAATAAGTCTACCGCTCAACAAAAGTCTACCATTGGTTGAACTTAAGTCTACCGCTCAAAATATAAGTCTACCGTTCGAAAACAAATCTACCATCGAATGTGACACAATAAGTCTCGTTCAAAAATAAATCTACCGCTCATCAAATAAGTTTACGGGATCCAAAATAAATCTACCAGAATTGTAAATACGTTTCCCGCCTAAAAATCCCGTTTTATTAATGGCAGTTTCGTAAATATGTTTTCTGTTATCAAATGAAAAATGGTAAAACAGACTCAAAAATAGTCTCAGTAATTAAAATCTAAAAAGGTTGTTTGAGTCAATCCAAAATCTAAAAATGTTGTTTTAGGTTTTTTAGTAAGTCTCCCTTGTTTTGAATGGTGGAAGCTTATCAGAATATGATTCAAACTAGGATCAGAACAAGACATAAGCTGCCTAGATAAGTAGATAGACATCAAATGTAACACTTACTTTCTTCCTTCTAATTAATACTGCTTACTGCTTCTTATTACTTTGTTTGGACGTATTTGTTTCCTTTGACACGCTCAGTTTCTTGCGACTTGTTCTCCATGTCCTTTGTTCTTTAACGTTTGATCGTGACTGAGATTTTTTGCTTTTTATAGGATTTTTATGCTTTGTTTTCCCAAACCGTTGGTGCTAATGGAAAATCCGCTTTAGACAAGTATCTAAATGAACCAGTTTTAGACATGGTTGATTATATTATTGACAAGTATCCAAATATAATATGGTAGCATGAATTTCACATGAAGCCAAGATTGATGGTTGGTAAGTCTTTATTGAACTTTTGCAATGTTCATGGTTCCTCTGCTGAATTCATACTTTGACAATATGGCTGCTCTCACTCGGGAACCCGTATATTCCATGTGTGTGTAAACACATGTATGTTGTTAGCGTGTACAAAATCAGATCTGAGTCATCTCACCCTCAAGATATCACGGTATTAACATTGGAGGTTATGTTGTTTATTTTATTAGTTGGGGAACATCTCCTGACGGCAAAAGTTATTGGGTAAGAATCCATTTTGCATGGTAGCTTTCGATTTTGAATCTAATATGTCAGAGATGAGAGAAGATAAGTAGGCATCTTTGTCTCACTCTCTATTCAACATATTTTGTTATCCTTTGACGATTTCGTTAAATCTCTCTATGCAAGGTCGTTGAGGTTTGGAGTGGGGTGCATTAAGCAGAGAAGAATAAGCTCGTGGAATATACCGATTCATATAATTTTGATCTTGAGGACTACCAGCTGAAGTTGTAGGGAAAATGAAGCTATGGGCCTATGGCACACTGTATAAAGCCATCTTAGAGGAAGGAACCACATTGATGGTGAAGAGGCTAAAAGAAGTGTAGGACCAAAATTATGGAGCACTACGAATCAGTGATAAACTACGATAAGAAAGACGTTTAAGGGAAGAAGAGAGTTGCGGAGGCGAGACGAATCTCTTTCCTTAACCCTTTGAATCACCCGTAGTGCGACGAGATGACTGATTCAAGGATCCCAGGATACAACCACAAAACAACCGTATTTGCAATCACTCAAATCACGGCTCTAACGAACTTAACACTACGATACTCTCAAGACACAAAACTTACTTTTGGAGAGATTGCTGGATAGTTTTTTCTTTTGGATTTTCGTTTCTGAGTGAATGGAATGAGAATCACAAAGGTCTTATTTATAACCTAAGAAGTGAGTCTGAATTCTCAAACGTTTGTAACGTTTTTAGGAATTAAGAGCTGAAATAATGGGTGAGTTTATGGTCAAACTTAATGCACATGGCATCTTTGACCAGATTTTTAATTGAATGAAAAATTCAAAAATAAAGTTCAAAACTGATGCGGATCAAAGACCACGAGACCCACGTGTCCTAAGTGTCAAATAAAGACCACGACCACGCCCACGCCCACGCCCATTCCCGGTTAAATTCGGTTCAGTCCGGGTTGGCTCGCGTGAGTTTATCTCCACCCAAGCTCCATGTTTTTAAACTAAAACATGAGCTTCCTCTCTTATATACTAGAGGAATATTTTACACATAACAGATGTGGGACAAGTTTATACATATCCCTTTTATTTACTCCAGTTTTTATTTAGCCCACAGGCTTAAAACCCATTTCTCTTCACCACTCAACATATTTTTTTAATAAGGCCCAAAGGCCTTATATTAAAAAAAAACGTTCCAACAATCCCCCACATGAATAGAAATGACTCTAAACTTATGCAGACTTGACTGACTGAACAAACATATGCAGACTCGACTATACTAGACTTTGACAGACTTTTGAGAGTATACGAAAATGTAACTATATCTGAGAGGTAGCTTTTTTCAGCTTTGAACCATTCATTTTAATTTCTGTCGGGTTTACTTGGCCAGGAGGTGAACATGATGTCTTGAACCACCCAGACGTTAATGTAAACCTAGACAACAGTTATTGCATAGCAACATTTTCTCGTAGAGATCAGTTCTCTATTGTGTTCATTTTGGCCTTGAACATTCCTGGTAATCATGAGTGAACTTGGAGAATATAGCCTTACTTTCATTCTCCTAGAAACGGCCGCATTTCACACTCACTAGGTGATCTTCCATCAACTTTGTTTTAAAGAAGCATCCTGTATTACTTCACTGATATCTCAAAGTTATGGAATCATTAAAAGCTAATGCTTATCCTTATCACACACAGGTAACACTGTTTATCATCCTAGGAACTGGGTATATACATTGTCTCACAGTGTTTTTCTCTTACTCAGCTTTATTTCGTTGGCCCTTTGAACCTATGTCGTGGGATTACCAGTGACATAAGTGGGGTATCCATTAAGCGTCATGTTCTGTTATAGGCTTTAAACCCATTCCTCTTGATGATTTAACAACTTGATCTCTCGGCAAACTTTTTGTGAACGGATCAGCTAAGTTTTCAGCCGACTTGATATAATCTATCGTGAGTACTCCAGTGGAGATCAGTTGTCTTATGGTTTTATGTCGCCTCCGAATATGACGAGATTTACCATTATATAGCTTATTTAGTGCCCGGGATATAGCCGATTGACTATCACAATGTACCCGTAAAGCTGGCACTGGTTTTTCCCACATAGGGATATCTTCTAAAAAGTTTCGAAGCCACTCTGCTTCTTCCGCAGCTTTGTCTAAAGCTATGAACTCGGACTCCATGGTTGATCTAGCCAGGAGGGTTTGTTTAGAAGATTTCCAGGATACTGCTGCACCAGCCAGGGTAAAGACATATCCACTTGTAGATTTCGAGTTTCTAGAATCAGAAATCCAATTGGCATCGCTGTAGCCTTCTAATACCGCTGGTTCTTTACCATAGTGCAACCCATAACTCTTGGTATATCGGAGATAGTTTAAGACCCTCGTTATGGCCTTCCAGTGAGTATGACCTGGATTACTCGTGTATCGACTTAACACATTAACAGAATGTGCCAAATCTGGTCTAGTGCAATTTGTTAAGTACATTAGACTTCCTATCACTCTTGCATATTCTACCTGTGAAACTGCATCACCTGAATTTTTCGTCAGGTGAAGTTGAGGATCCAGGGGAGTTTTTGCAGTTCCGTTTGAGTAGGTCTTGAACCTCTCAAGTATCTTGTCAGCATAATGATCTTGAGTTAGAGTTATTCCTTTGGAAGTTCTTACGATCTTGATTCCAAGGATTACTTCCGCTAAACCCATGTCTTTCATGTCAAACTTTCCCTTGAGCATGGTTTTAGTTTTATTAATAATATCCTTATTACTTCCAATAATAAGCATATCATCTACATATAAACACAATAAAATGTATCCTTGTGGGGTACTTTTTATGTATATACATTTATCACATTCATTTATGCTGAACCCATCTGACATCATTACATTGTCAAATTTTTCATGCCACTGTTTAGGAGCTTGTTTAAGTCCGTATAGTGATTTGACAAGTCTACACACTTTGTGTTCTTGTCCTGGGATGACAAACCCTTCGGGTTGTTTCATATATATTTCCTCTTCTAAATCACCATTTAGAAATGCCGTTTTGACATCCATTTGATGAATTTCAAGGTCCCGTAAAGCAGCAACGCCTATTAATATTCGGATGGAGGTTATTCTCGTTACTGGAGAATAAGTGTCGAAGAAATCCAGACCTTCTTTTTGCCAGAATCCTTGAACCACAAGTCTAGCTTTGTACTTGTCTATATCTCCATCAGTTTTCAGTTTTGTTCTGAAGATCCATCTATTCCCAAGAGCTTTGCACCCTTCAGGTAGCTCAGTTATCTCATAAGTATTATGTTGTAGGATGGAATCCATCTCATCATTGACGGCTTCTTTCCAAGAAGGCGCGTCCGGAATGGACATTGCTTCCGAAAAAGTTTTTGGCTCATTTTCAGCAAGAAAGACTACCAAGAAATCAGAACCAAAGTTTTTCTCTTTACGAGGTCTTTTACTTCGTCTAAGGTTGATTTCATCCTCTGTTTCTTCATCATTTATAGTAGTACCAGAGTTACTTGCCTCATTTCCTAAGGTACGATCATCTCTTTGTTCACGAGCCCTTTTATTACTCTTTTTTTCTTTACGCGGAAACACGGTTTCAAAGAAGTAAGCATTTCTTGACTCCATTATCGTGTTTGCATCTATGTCTGGAACATCAGATTTTAGTACCAAAAATCGATAGGCATTACTATTATGCGCATATCCGATGAAAATGCAATCTACCGTCTTAGGTCCTATCGTTGCCTTTTTCGGTGGTGGAATTGCAACTTTTGCTAGGCACCCCCACACTTTCAGGTGTTTATACGAAGGTATAATACCTTTCCAAAGTTCATATGGCGTTTTGCCAGTAACTTTGTGTGGAATTTTGTTGAGGATATAATTTGTGGTAAGCAAAGCTTCCCCCCACATGTTCTGGGCTAACCCAGATTCCTGCAACATCGCATTCATCATCTCTTTAAGAGTTCGGTTTTTTTGTTCCGCAACTCCATTAGATTCAGGTGAATAAGGAGCGGTTGTCTGATGGATGATGCCATGTTCTCTACAGAACGCCTCAAACGGTCCATCATATTCGCCTCCTCTATCACTTCTAACTATTTTGATAGTTTTATTAAGTTGATTTTCTACTTCCAACTTATATTCTTTGAATTTCTCCAATGCTTCATCTTTACTCCGTAGTAAATAAACGTGACAATATCTAGTACAATCATCGATGAAGGTTATGAAGTATTTCTTTCCGCCTCTGGTTTGAATATATTTTAAATCACACAAGTCTGTATGAATCAAACCAAGAGGTTCCGTTTTTCGGTCCACACTCGGTGATGGTTTTTTCGTGAGTTTTGCTTCAACACATATTTCACATTTGCGTTTGCTTATTTTCTGTTTAGGGATTAAATTCATGTTCATTAATCTACTCATAGATTTAAAGTTAACATGGCCTAAACGTTCATGCCATAATTCAAATGACTCAGAGACATACGCAAAAGAATTCTTATTCATCTTCTTCTTCGAGGTAGAAGCCTCGGTTACAACAGTTTTGGCATTATTGCCTACATCAATTATGGCATCATTGCCTACAACATTCTCACGAATCACAGCCTCAACAGACATCTTAAACAACCCATCACAAACAAAACCCTTACCCAAAAACATTCCGTACTTAGAGAGGACCAGCTTATCCGCTTCAATTTTCATTGCGAATCCATGCTTGCTCAAAAGTGAACCTGAAATCAGATTCTTCCTCATGTCCGGAACGTGGGCAACGTTGTTAAGGATGAGCTCACGGGCAGATGTCATTTTCAGAACAACCTTGCCATAACCTGCAATCTTTGAGGTTGCGGAGTTTCCCATGAAGAGCTTCTCATTGCTATTATTCTTCCGGTAAGTCGAGAAACTCTCTCGGTCCATGCATATGTGCCTAGTAGCACCAGTATCAAACCACCAAGTCTTTGGGTGGCTCTCGGCCACGTTTGCTTCGGTGACAACCGCACACATGTCAGCTTCGGTAAGATTGGCCTCATATTTGTTAGATTGCCGAGGGACCATCTTAGTGCGACACTCAAAGGATTTGTGTCCCACCTTATGGCAAATGTTGCAAGTTCCAGTGAACTTCGGCTTTGAAGTATCACCACCACCACCACCCTTATGCTTGAACTTTTGAGTGTGTTGAGGAGCCACTTTTCCTTTTCCCTTGTCTTGCCTTCCCTTATTCTGCCACTTTGCTTGCTTGGGAACATTATGGTGCTCCGCCACGTTCACATTAGGATCGCGAAAGACCACACCAACTTCGAGTTCCCTCCGGTTTTGAGACTCGATACGAAGTTTCATGACAAGGTCTTCTAGACTCATCCATTTCTTCTTCAATTTGAGGTAGTTCTTGAAGTCTGTCAACCCCGGAGGAAGCTTCTCGATCACGCAAGCAACCTGGTAGGTCTCGCAAATCCTCATGCCTTCAGCATGAATCTCATGAAGAAGATTTTGTACCTCATTGACTTGTTCCATCAACGGACGAGAGTCAACCATCTTGTAATGTTCAAACTTAGCCACCGCATGTTTCTGCGAACCAGCATCTTCCGAGCGATACTTCTTATCCAAAGATTCCCACAACGCCTTAGATGTCTCAACATTGGCGTAGACGTTGAATAATTGGTCATTCAAACGACTCTGGATGTATCCTTTGCACAAGAAATCACCGTGGTCCCAGGCATGAACACTCGCAAGTGCTCGAAAATCAGTATTATCCGCCGAGAGAAGGGGTTTCACTTCCTTGACGTACTTCTCGAGATTCAACGTGGTCAAGTAAAAGTACATCTTTTTCTGCCACATCTTGAAGAACCTTCCATCAAACTTGTCCGGAAGCAATCCAACAGAATTTCCTGAAGGAATCTGCACCGTTGGATACGAAGGAGGGACTACGGTTTGCACCGTTGGAGGGACCATCGCAGATGTAGCATGAACAGCCACAGAGGGAGGAGCATACATCGTCACACCGCTAGTGGGAATCGCCACAGTGACAAACGGGGAAGAACCAAACTGCATGTCTACCAACATCTCGTTAAGTCCGCTTCTAATCACATCGTCGTTGGTGTTCACGGTGGAGACATTAGCAGCCGCACTCGCCGCAGCTAGGGCAGCATCAACATTGGAAACATTCTGGTTCTGAGCATCCATTTTTTTCTATCAAAAACAGAGACCAAACAATGGAATCAGTTTCGATTTAGTGTGACAAATAAAATCGTAAGTTTTCTATATTATAAAGAAAACAACAATCTCGATAATCAGTTTTAGAATCGCAATTTAAAACAGTTATCAGATTACACAGTAATAATTCAGAATCGCAATTCAAATCAATTATCAAATTACCCAATAATAATTCAGAATCGCAATTCAAGAAAAATTATCGAATTTAAGAGTTTAACCGTTCGCAAACGTTAAAAAAATCGTGTTCTTCCCGAACAGAAAGCAATCAACGAAAACGTTTATGAGACGATCGCGATACGAGCTCTGTAACAAACGTTTCTATTATCGAGTTTTTGTTATCGCAATTCAATCCGTCTGATGTTTATGAAAACAACAGCCGGATTTCAAAGGGTTAAGATTGTAGGACCAAAATTATGGAGCACTACGAATCAGTGATAAACTACGATAAGAAAGACGTTTAAGGGAAGAAGAGAGTTGCGGAGGCGAGACGAATCTCTTTCCTTAACCCTTTGAATCACCCGTAGTGCGACGAGATGACTGATTCAAGGATCCCAGGATACAACCACAAAACAACCGTATTTGCAATCACTCAAATCACGGCTCTAACGAACTTAACACTACGATACTCTCAAGACACAAAACTTACTTTTGGAGAGATTGCTGGATAGTTTTTTCTTTTGGATTTTCGTTTCTGAGTGAATGGAATGAGAATCACAAAGGTCTTATTTATAACCTAAGAAGTGAGTCTGAATTCTCAAACGTTTGTAACGTTTTTAGGAATTAAGAGCTGAAATAATGGGTGAGTTTATGGTCAAACTTAATGCACATGGCATCTTTGACCAGATTTTTAATTGAATGAAAAATTCAAAAATAAAGTTCAAAACTGATGCGGATCAAAGACCACGAGACCCACGTGTCCTAAGTGTCAAATAAAGACCACGACCACGCCCACGCCCACGCCCATTCCCGGTTAAATTCGGTTCAGTCCGGGTTGGCTCGCGTGAGTTTATCTCCACCCAAGCTCCATGTTTTTAAACTAAAACATGAGCTTCCTCTCTTATATACTAGAGGAATATTTTACACATAACAGATGTGGGACAAGTTTATACATATCCCTTTTATTTACTCCAGTTTTTATTTAGCCCACAGGCTTAAAACCCATTTCTCTTCACCACTCAACATATTTTTTTAATAAGGCCCAAAGACCTTATATTAAAAAAAACCGTTCCAACAAGAAGTGGCTGGTAAATGGAAGTTCAAGCAACAAATGAATGTCGTGGGAAGGATTAATCTACATATAAAACAAATGAATGTCGTGGGAAGGATGAATCTACATATGAACGTATCTCTCGTGTATGTGCTTATTACTCGTGTTTGGTTACACTACCAAGCGGGTAATGACTCAATGCTGCTTTCATGGTAATGAGAGGCAATGAGGGAGGAAGGACAGAAGGAATATTGTGCTACATTCATTTTGATAAACTATCACTCGACCAGATCTTGTTTAAGAAGAAGAAAAATCCATGGGAGATTTTCTATTTCATAATTGAAATAGAGAATGTGGGAATAAGAAAAAAAACAACCACAAAGAGGAAAACAATTTTTTTTTATTTTGTAATTGCTAAGACTATCGAATATATAAGCAATGGTTTCGATCTTTTCTTTGAACGGAACTATATTTGCATATTCAGTGAAAGGAGCAATTAGACATAAATCGTAAATGGGTGGATATGAATGAAGTCGACTATTCACTTCTCAATGTCATGCTTTTTTTTTGAAAAATTTGTTTTGTCGTTTTTATATATTTGAAAACGGGTGATTTTCTCCAAAAATATTTTGGTCATTTTTATATGTTTTTTTTTTTCAACCTAACTATTAATCAGAACCAACCATTCGAGTTGGAAATCCAACCTGGTAAAGCGTTGCTTACATAAGAAAATTGAAAAGCTCGAGATCTTGCTGAACGGGCCAGACAACCCGCATTTAGATTAATAGTTCGCGATATGAGAGATATTGAGAAGTTGGGTAGTCGATCTTGTAAACTCTTGAGCTTGACTGAGAAAATCGAAAACGCCGGTCACTCCTCTGGATGTTGGACGATATCCACTAGGTCAGAGCAATCTGTTTCTCGACTTAAAATTGTTTAAAAACCTAAAATTGATGTGGTCAAACTCTGTTTCTTTCGACTTAAATTCATTTGTATGGAAGGAAACGAAGTACAATGTCTGAAAAAAATATTTGTGGCCTTCGTGATGATTATAGTAGTTAACTAACTTAGATAAATACAAAAAATAATAATACAAAACAATTAAATATTCGAAAAAATTATGAGCTATACATAACATATTAACTATTAATAAAAATAAAATACATTACTTCAATGTTTTTAAAATGATATAACAAATGTTCTCAGAGCTATCTTATTAAAATTCTTAATTATAAGTAATCTAAATTTAAAAAAATTAGATTATATAGAGAATAACAAATAATTGTTAATTGTGGAAGCCCCCTTAATCTAATGGTTTACAAATAATTCATTAATGGTTATACATCAGCAAATATGGAGTTCAAGTCCCGAAGAACACAAATTAATAGAGGATAAACTTACGAGAGATTTTCAGCATGTTGCAAGGAGAGTCTTTCGGTGTACGTAGTCTCACATATTAAGACTAAAATTATCCATTGTATAATCCTTCGTGTAATTGTTCTCATAATTTATAATAACTAGGTGATTATCGGCGCGTACGCGCGGGTGATTGTGCATCACTTCTGTCTAAGCTTGAAAAATATATGTCTGTCTACTTATGGTATCCATATTAAAATGAAATCAGGATTACTATTCCTAGAGTTTAATTAAACTTCATAGTAATTTGTACTCCTACTGTTTGATCTCTATGTTTCCATAAAGAAATTTACAATCCAATAACGGATCATTGTTTTTCTTTATTCTTCACCTCTTCCATGTAATTCGTCATATAATTATGCAACTCTAAGGCTATTGATCTTAGACCATTTCGCATATGTTCCAGTTTCTTTTTTTTTCAAAATGATAAGTCATAACATGTTATGCAAAACTTGTTATTAGGGTAATGCAGTTAATTACAGTACCTATATAAATAAAAGATAAAAAATAACAATGGCCTTACTATTATAGTTCAAGTCTTTCAAATAATCAATATAAACATAAGGGCTTAATATCCGATATCATACACGGAGTGCCAAGAACATTAATACCAAGAGGAGATGAGCTAGATAGAAGTTGTGTTAAAAAATGACATTACACAACTAAAGGTAATGTGACATACCTTCCCACTTCAAAGGATTACATATGTTTTAACACCAAAGACCTAAAAACCAATCCTTAATGCATAGATGTTCTAAAGACAAGGTAAATTTATGATATATTTAACCAAGACATTTCAGATATATTCCTTGAAAAACAGAACACAGCAAACAAATGAACAATTATGTTCAAAATACAGAAGATTGGATAAAGCAAACCAAAGTTATATAAACATTGAGATGGACCCCTCTCTTTCGTCTTCCTTCTCTCTCTCTCTGTGTCTCTCATGAACTAAGAGCTTCAGAAGAACATGAGTCAGAGCAGTGAGGGATATCCATCTGTGATAAGCTCCCTCTGGACTCTAGGAGACATTGAGGGTGCAAAAGTGATGTAGAGAGAGTGGGAGCTTGGAGTTCTTCCATTAGATGCTTGCATCAAATCAAATTATTCCAACAGTTGTAAAAACTGTATATCAATAGTGAAGTTGTTTCAATAGATTGGGATACCTAGGAAGAAAGGCAGAAGAAAAGGTAATGGGATATCGTATCTCCAAATCATATCTCCATCAATTACTTCCCTGAAGATCAGTAATGTATATTGGTACAATATTTAGCATTTAAGACCTTTGATACGTTCTTGTACTACATATGTATTTGTAATCATTTTCCAAAGAAATACAGAAATATTTCTCCATCTCTTGAGTTTGATTTCTCTGTTTCTATAAAAGGGTTCTTTCGCATGAATTCTCTTTCCATGGACAAAGCAACTTATGTCCATGAACATCGACGCCGCTTTCTCCACTACAAAATGATCGCATAGAAGATAGCAAATTTCAGCGAGGACACAACATAAATTTTTTTAATGAGAATATTATTTACATAGAGATGAATCCAGACAAACAAATGATAACCGAACCTCGTTGCTTTGACCAAGGAGAAGGTTGTGCTGAGAAGTGAAGAGCTCAGCACAAGATTCACAAGCTATAGTATCTGTCTCATTGTTTACCCACCATCTCATCGCGCAATTCACATCGCTAATAACCTACCAACATACACACATACCCAAATCAGCTAAGAATTTCATAGCATTATAATGGAAGACGAAACCGTTGCGGTACAAATGTGACAATGAGTAGACCTGAGGCTTGGCAAACCAAGTCATGGACTTGAAAGTAGCTAGCCTTCTCATAAGGTTTCCTCTATCTCATGGTCTACAAAGACCAGAAGGCGATGACTCGGACCAAAGTTTCAAAGCTGAAAAAGACCTATCAGTGGTAGCTAATCCAGGCTTTGGTTCAACAAGTGCTAAAAAAGAACAAGGATTTGGACGATTTGTGCCTCTCGATTATTGCTCTACACTTCAACTACACAACCAACAAAAAAAGATTTTGATTATTGATGCAAAACATCACAACACGAAGAAACAAACTCACATGCTCACAAAATTGTAATGTAGGTGAAGAAAGTGTTAGGATTTAGAGGCTCAAAGTCTTCAACTTCCAGAGCATAAACCGTCACAAACCAAGACCTGAAGTTGTTTGAATCATAACAGGAAACTACTACATAAAGTATTTCAGAAAACAGAGTATTGAGAGATTAGAGAAAGCAAGGGGAGCACACACGAGTTTAAGGAGTTCACGCCCTTAACTGGGTCGCTACATCTCCCCGAGACATGCTCGGAATCCACTAGGTAGAAAGGAGTTACAAGAGGATACAAGTGACAATCTAAAGAACTCTTGATAATCTAAAGACTCACTCTGTATCACTCTCTATACTACTGCAGAAAACTGCTTCAAAGCTTATGCTTAAGTTTTATCACACTCCTTTCTCCTTCACACTCTTTGTGCGGCTCCAACTCTCTCTCACCTCCAAGATGCCTCTTTTATAGATGGGGCATCCTTAAACCTAGTGCAGCAACCAAACGCTAAGTGTAACACCATTAATTGCGTTTGCGATTGGGACAAACAAGCTTTAGACACAACTTGACAAATTGTCCTTCTCTTGTGTCAGAATCTGCACTGATGGAGAAGCTCTTCATTGTGGTCCCAAAACTTTAACTTAACCAGAATTTAAATACATCAACTCTAGTTCCTAAAAGTTTGACCAATGTTTGACTTGATTAAACTTGATCATCAAGTTCTCATTTTTACAAATTCAACAACTTAGGCTTTTTGGGAAGGAGGTCAAAGACAAATCCGTGCGGGCTTTGCCACCTTGGACCCAAAGCGGACAATATCATACTAATGGGAGAGTTGGACATGGGTTTAGAAAACCAACAGAAAGAACAAAATCAACACTATGATTAAGCAATATGTGGATTATACTTGACCATTTTTAGTAAAAACTTCCGGGACGAGATGCACACATCCGCTAAGATGCATACATTGAACGTATGTTACAATATGCAAATTGTAATCATGAAGGGGGAAATTATCGAACTAACTGATCAGCTCTAGTGCTTTCTTCCAACCTCTACCTCTGGTGCAAGACCGAAATGCGTCAGACGGTCATGGAAGGTGCCACCGATGTTAGCATAAGAAAATCCTTCTCAAATAACTCTATGATCGTAACTAATCGTGTCACTTAACATAGCTCTGTTTTGTCTGATGAACCACCATAGTCGTTTGACATACTTTTTTCAAGCATAAAACCAGCGTTCCAACTACCTAATCTATACTGTGAAGATTTATGGGGCAACACTTGAGCATATGAATCTCGCTGTCGAGAAGAGTACATAGACGGGAGCTAATCATCTTTGAAGCCTGTCTTATCTTCAACCATTGAAGTTGCCTAAATCGGAGAGATAGAACATGTCGACGGGCCAGAAAAGATCTTGCCTTGAAGATAAATCTATAGTGTTTCGTATCTTTCCTCGGTTGCAATACACGATGATAGCAGCAGAGTTTAAGTGAGTGTGATTGTGCCTGGAACTCTTAACGAAACGAAGCATAATAGAAGGTGAAAGTACGACATTCTTTTTCTTTGGATCGTGAATCGAAGACGATACGGCTGATTTTATTTTTTTAAGTGGGTAAAAACATGAGAAATGCTCATCTCACAAAACTGGAGAGTGTTGGCCTCTTGTTATATTATAGACTAGGGTCTTCTCCGCCCTACGGGCGGATTTTGTATTGAATTGTTTAAATTTTATGTGGATTCTTTTCTGAGTTTTTTTCTTTAAGACTGGTGCTATTTTTTATTTTGATATTTGAATAATTTGTATTTGTATATTTGTTAAATGGATTTACTCCTAACGAATTCTCTGTTCTATGCTGTAATTTGTTTGCTATATTAAAATTTGAAGCTTTGGTGTCATTCCAATGGTGGAAAAAATTGGATTGGTTTTTAACTATGGTTGTACTTACTATAGAACCAATGATTTTTCTTGTTCTGGAATGAAACGAAGGGGAAACTTTTCTTGATGTGGATCCATTAGATAATGCATTCATGGTGTTAGCTTTTTTATTTTCAAGGTAGTGCATGCATATATAAAAGTGTTTAGGAATTCGATGTGTAAGATTTTTTAATATCTAACATCTGTTTACTAATATGTTAGTTCTCTCTTTCTCCTTATCTCTTATTCTGTTTATGTTTTCTTGTTATACAGATAGAGGGCAAGAAACATTTTTTCTTATAAAAGACTACATTGATAATAATATTCTTGAAATTCTTTTATATCATTTCATACACATACACAGGGGCGGAGGCACAATCAAAGAGGGTGGGGCAGTTGCCCCGGATGAAATTTTTTTTCATGGTGTATTTTTGAGCTAAATTTTTTTTATGTCCCTTTCATTTGTTTGATTTTGTAGATATTGCCCACCATGAAAAATGGTTCTAGATCCGCCACTGCACATACATATACAAATATATTACTACTACTTGAAACACACACTTACACACATGCTTCTAAAGATGCCATATCAGAATAGATGTGCATCATGATTTCGAAGCTAAAATAACAATCAGACATGAACTATCTGAAACTGATTTTGAATTCAAACATCTACAAAATATTTTTCTTTCACCACTTTTCAAAATCTGCGACTCAAACTTTTAGAAAAATCTAATACAATCCTTAAAGCTTATACCTTTCAACCATAATTTTATTTAGTTTTGATATCCGTCCTACAAAAAACAATAACATCGTGACTTTTAGTTTAGTCCTATATATATGTGTATCGCATATGGAAAACGTCTGAGAAAAAATAGTACCACTATTGGATATTTTGTAAATGCAAATTATTCATTCTAAATATAATTTATAAAAATGGGATGTTACCTCATCTAGCTTGCTGATGATGGGTCCATTCCAAATATAGCAATCTTGAATAGCTAACTGTTTTTGTCAATCAAGATTACACCATTCAAAAAAATTTTACCATATTTTTTTTTAATTTGTTTTGAACCATCTTCGGCTATACAATACAACTACTTAACTGGCACAAAGCATAGATAAACCATATTTAACCTAGAAAGTGAGAACATACTCAATAAAATGAGCTTATAAAAAATTAACTTTTCTTGCTAATCAATCGTAGCAACAATTGAGTAGGGGGTAAGAAACCGAGATCAAGAAAAGAAAACGGTATATGAAGGAGGATACTGGAGGTGAAACCTATCGACAGATAATTCAAAACCATAAATATTTGTAACAAAATGTATACCATACAATCATAGTGAAATCCCATGTTCGCGAGAAAATGTATCTCATTTTAGTTGTATGACAATGTCATATCCTATAATGAAATTCCAAGAGAAGGTGGGAAAAAGGTAGACTTATGGTATAATTCCAACACATATTAGCATTCTTATTCAGCATAGAAACGCGATTGGGCCATCATTATCCTAACAAAACAAAATAAAACCTAATCCCTCCTCAAATTTAAATTAATCGAGAATTTTTGAATTACCAGTTTCTAATAAATCATGTTTTAAATGCTATACAATACTTCAAAAGGTCCCAATTTTTGTTACCAAATCAAAGTGCATCGCATATTACTACCAACCGGACTCGAACTCGTATATCAAATGTTGTGGTAAAAAGGAAAAAGGTGAGAAATACCGAAATTAATACAAAAAAATTTCATCTTGAAAATGCAAGAAAATGTGTTGCACATTTAGTATCTACCTCATGGAATTCGTGCACACAAACAAACAATACATAGTGTTTCTTCTCATAAGGGCTCTCTCCTAAAGATGTATGAAGATACAATTATAGAAAGAAAGCTCACAGTTTCATATATCTAACTTGTTGAGCACGTCATCCATCATTCCTTTCTGATCTCAACCCTATCTCGCATCCCTTTAAAAAGAGATTTTTTCCCTCTTACATCTCAAATGCATTAAACCGATAACCAAAAAGATCCATTTTGTAACCAGAAGAGGAAAGGGGTCACAGTGAAACTTGCTTTACTGCTGACCCACTAACTACAGTAAGATTTACACGTCATCGCCACGGTTGACTCTTGTAGATATTTGTTAATCTTTTATCCACCTGAAACAAACAAAACCAGAGACACTTTAAGACTTAGAATCAAAGTTTCCGTCTTTTTTCTATCAAACTTTGATCAGCAAAAGAAGGATGAAAGTTGTGGCCTTTCCCGTTCACCAGGCTAAACAATCTTGCCTTGAACCTGATTTTACCGATTGAGCCCGCGTATTCAAATCTTCCTACCAAGTAAAGAAAATCACTGATTTGCAAAATGAGAATGAAAATGAGCATTTATTTATGTTCCAAAATATGTTTTGTTTGTTACCCCAATTGAAGGAAGAGATGTAGTTGCCTTTGAAGAAGCTCCAAAACCCCTTTTCTTCTCTATTTCTCAAAATACCAAGGGAACTATTTTGGTGGCATACATGTTCGTCAATGAAGAGTAACCCGAGGCCGATGAGTGTGCATGCCGCCTTTGGGTGGGTTTCGCACCTCCAAGAAGTGGATGAGCGTGAAGACCAATCTCTCTACATCAAACAACAAAAACCCAATCAAAACCTCATGGATATGAATCTCACCACACCAAAAAACAGTAGGATTGAAGAAGACATGGAGAGAAATAGAAGCAAGAAACGGTGACGCTTACACATCAAACAGAGGATCGAGTATGATTGATGGAAACACATAAAGCCACTCTTTGTGATTTTCTCGATTGTCCATGTACATGTCTGCAAACATAGTCCCAACAAAAGAAATTAAAGTTTTAGGTTTGGCTACAGTTGCATGATTTTGAAGCAAAAGCCAGAAAACGTATTACCTTGTGAGTGAGGATGTTTACAGTTCCATGATTTGATGAGAATGTAGCTCATGAAAAATAATGAGTAAGTTGGGTACGAAAGATTATTGACTCAATTGCTTTTCATAGGATTACATTTACATGATCGGATGAGAGAGTTAGCTTCTTATCCCCACTAACATGACATGTACCGGAATCTGATGTTATTTGACGCTTTATATACAGAGGTGTCCTTCAGCTTCTTCAACCTGAATTGTCCATTAGAGAACATATACATTAGGATATCTTGAATGTATTCAATCCACCATCTATGAAATCCAATCCTTGATCCAACCAAAAATCTAATAAAATGTTCAACAGAGACCAAATAAATTTAAAACAAAACACATACAGATACAATAAGAGTTTTGGTCGACCTTTCATTTTACTCACCACACTTTTTGTGGCGAATCTATGAACTGGTAAATAGATCGACAAAGTTATCTCTGAGATCGCACAAACGCTACCTGATTGAAGTACACATGGCGGTGAATTTGGGCGAGAGCATTCAAGTTTGGTGAGGCCATTTTTTGTCTTAGGAGATATGGTAGAGTAATAAGGTGTGAGAGGTGTGTTGTGGTATATATATATATATATATATATATATGATGGAATATTCGTGGGTCCTGCAGCCAGGATCGAACCAAAGTTTTTGTGGGCCTCAGGGCAAAAAAATTTTTTTGGCCCCTTAAATTTAATTTTTAAAGATTTTTTGCTATCTAAAATTTTTTTAATACATATTTTCGTAAAAAATAGAAAATATATTTTAGAAAAAAATATTATAGGCCTTCTTATTTATTTTTTATTTAAAATTTTGTTAATTTATATATATTTTTTTTTAAATCAAAAAATGTGGACCCCTAAATATGAGGGGGCCGAGGGGCAGTGCACCACTTGACCTCCCCTCTAAGCCGGCACTGCCTGGAGCCATTACTATAGGCATTGAAGTTTTAAGAGTGATAGAAGTTGAAGAGATTTGTCGTTTCTAATCTGAATTAAGATGGGAGTTGTGTTGTGAGTGAGGTGGATCGTGGGTTGTGGTTGTTGTTTCCGTAACGGTGATTTGAGAATTGCAGATTATTACAGAGCTTTAGGCTACGACATTGAAGAAGAAAGGGGAAAGGTGATATAGGTTATTATTGTATTGTAAAAGTTTGGGCTTATGTATGTGGGTTTATGTCGACTCAAATTATGTGAAAATGAAAATTATTAACATTCTGCAATTGGGCTTAAGACAACGAATTTGTGTATTTAAGGCAAAGATAATTATAGTGTATAATGAGGTTTTATGTAATGAATTAGTGACATGTCAATTTAATTGACCACAAAAATTCAGATTTTTTGGCTTATGTGGAGGCCTGAAGCCAAGAATTCTTCCCCTTTTATATAAAAGAGATTCATAAACTAAAAACGATTAAAAAAAGAACATGCATGTTTCCAATTGAGCAAGTAAATTTAACCTATAACTTCCAAGTAAAACTTGTCTTTCCGCAACTGAGAGCACCGTTTGTTTGTTGGGAGCAAAACTTCATAAGATAAGGGAATAGAAAAACAACTTTAATAGGGTTTTCTTACCACTCACTAAATAATAAAAAGAGGTTACTGTTGAAATGAACTTACAAAGATGTTTAGTGCCCTTTAAAATCGTCAAGTTTAGTCAAATCGACTATTTTAAATTCATTCACTATTTTACATACATTTATGAAGTTTAGACTCAAATTTAGGTTTAGTACCCTCAAGTTTAGTCAAATCGATCGTTTCAAATAATTCATTACTTTACATACATATGTGTGCGTTTAGCCTCTCATTTAGGGTCTAGTGCACCTTAAAATGGACAAGTTTAGTCAAATCGGCTGTTTTAAATTCATTCAGTATTTTACATACATTTGTGAGGTTTAGGCTGCCATTTAGGTTTAGTCCCCCGAAGTTTAGTCAAACTGATCATTTCAAATCATTCAATATTTTACATATATATGTGTGCGTTTAGGCTCCTATCTAGGGTTTAGTGCACCTTAAAATGGACAAGTTTAGTCAAATCAATCTTTTCAAATCATTTATATTTTATATTAATATGTGAGGGTTTACGCTCCCATTTAGGGTTTAGGCTCCCATTTAGGGTTTAGACTCCCTTAAAATTGATCGTTTTAAATCATTTTTTATTTTACATACATTTGTGAGGTTTATGTTTCCATTTAGAGTTTAGTGCCCCTTAATGATGTGGCCATTTTTTTTCTTTGCATCTGAGGGTTTATCAATGGTTGTTTCTAAATTATCTAATAGTTTTAAATTATCTAATAGTAAAAAATTTGACGTGTCCGTTCCAGAGTCTCTCTCTCAGCCTACCTCTTAACTCAATTTATTTATGTACCTAATGAATTTTATGATATTAATTTGTGCCCCGAAAGTTTTTGAGAAAAAATACCCTCTACGAATCTCTTGTGTTTGATGTGTTCATGGTCATTCTGTCTTTTCACTAATATACCGGTCTGATAATAGATTTTGCGTGGTTGTTATTGGGTTTAGATCTATTAGTATCTTGGCCCATAAGCTTGTGTCGGTTTTAGAAACCCCTAGGTAATTTTTATGTTCTCTTATAAATACTTGATGAATCTAGGTTTAATCTTTCTAACAAGGTTAGTTCTTTCAATGCCGTATTTTTTAATCCTCTTTTCACAGTTCTTATTGTTTTTAATGTACCCTAATTGTTTTTTCCTTTGTAGGTCTAACGATCGTGATCTGTAGTCGAAGTTAGTTTTAACATCTCTTTGATTTAGTTTGTAATCGAGGTTAGTTTTAACATCTCTTACGGGGAACCATATTATCTAATAGTTTTATTTTTATTGTTTCTGTTAAAGGGTAATGAAGTAGCAAGTTTTGAGTGGCCCTCTCATTTCGTAGAGGACACTTTCAGAGGTTAATTAATTTATTTTCAAAAAAATTGCTATGTTCGGCAAGATTCAGCTGTTACCATTTGCATTCAATATTTCTGGCAGATTCTTCAAGAAATTGACTAGAGCTGATCGACGAGTTTAGTGTTTAGTTACCCTTCAAATCGACGAGTTTCTTCAAATCAACGAGTTTCTTCAAATTGACTATTTTATATCATTCAACATTTAACATACAGTTACGAGGGTTTAGGATTCTAAATTAGGGTTTAAGAGCCCTTCAACTCAAATCATTCAACTTTAGATGTAAAATAGACAACAACAACAAAGAAAGTATATACTAAAAAGATGTATTATAGGTAGAATATTCTTTAAACCCTAATTTAGAATCCTAAACCCACGTAATTGTATGTCAAATGTTGAATGCTTTAAAACCGCTTTTACGTTTCAAAAAATTTCGCTTCTATCCATTACCGCTTTCATGTAACCTAACTTTTATATTTATTTAAATAGGAAATAAAATAAACAATTTCCATCCAATCAATTCCATAAAAAAAATATTTAAAGAAAATATATAAAAATATATGGTATGGTGACCTGATTACATAAATCGTAATCGTATGTCTATAAAAAAATAAATTGTAGAGTGTGTTGGAGATACATTTTAATTATGAGGAAATAGGAATCCTTTCGGAACAAACCCAATTACGGGTTGGTTTATCAGAGTGTCTACTGTCTATAAAAGATAAGTACTTATAAATGTGTTTCCTAAAAGTACACTAGTCAAAATTTATGTTAAACAATTAATTACCTGCTTATATGAGTATCCATAGTGGAATCTAACTACCTGAATTTTTGTTAAACTATTACTTACCTGCTTATAGTCAAGTAACCGAAAAGTGTTTTTGGGAATCTAATTAATTGTTTCAACATCAAATTTAGAACTGAATGTAATACCATATATGTATAAATAGGACAATACTATGATCACTACAGAACAGAATTTACAAACAATTATAATTTTCTCCCGTAGTTTTGCGTGGGTTTAATTCTTAGTTTGAATCTAAAATAGTTTTTGTATTATAAAACCCAAAAAAAAGCATAATTTGGTCACCATGCATACACCACATTTACAAACCAAATGTTTTTGGAATTTTAGTTAATGCCACCTATGTAGATATGTAAACATTGCTTATATAATCTCGTAAAGCGATTTTCATAATTTTCTTCGTTTTGTTTCATTTTTGTTTCAATGGATCGTCGTCGTCGTGGGTCAAAACGGAGAATTGGTATCGAGAACTATAGTGGGGCGAGGATCTACAATACAACCAAAGAAGATTTCAAGACGTTGGTTTACCAACTCACTTATGGTGCTCATGTTCCGGCGATTCCCAGAACCAACTTCGCCTCATCATCTGAATTGGTAAATCCTCAAACCCATGGCTGGTTCATATTATTGGAGGGCCATGTCCAATTTTTGTTTTAAACGTAATAGTAAAATAGTATTTTTAATAAATATGGTCTCTTCTCTATTTGTATATATGCTAATAGACGGCCCGGCCTCAACGACCGTTGATGTCGTCTCAGTCGTCACCTCCATTGCGACCTTTGTCCCGGCCTATCTCGCTACCGCCACCTCGATCGCTGTCTATGCCACAGTCACTGGTCCCACCGCCTTCTCGAAGGCAAGCCGACTTTGAAAACCGTAGGACAGAAGACAATCTGAACCAACAAGGGGAGAATATTCCACCACCCGAGTCGAGGATGTTACCATTCCAGAGTCTACAATCAGAAAACGTTTCACCATACATTCCATCGTCTTTACCGGTTGGAAGTCGACTCGATTGGCCTAATTCTATGAATGATCAAAGATCAGAGAACATTCTACCACCAGTTTCAACGACATTATCATATTGGCGCAATTCTCCTATCGATACACGACCAGATAACATTTCACCGCTAGTTTCAACGACTTTACCGTCCGAGAATCTACTGAGCAATTCTCCAAACGACCTACTATCAGAAAACAATCCACCACCAGGTCCAACAACTTCACCGTCTTTGATTCTACAAGACTGGCCTAATTCTCCTAATGATCTACAATCAGAGAATATTCAACCACAATCCGGGAGTCAAGTAGACTGGTCTGTCATTCTTAATGATCCACAATGGGATGAACTTCCACCAGCTTCTTGGAGTTGTCAGAGCGACGTACAACGGGAGAATGTTTCATCACCAGTTGCAACAACCTCACCATCATCTCTTCTAATAAATAGGCCTAATTCTCCTAATGATCTAGAATCAGAGAATATTGCACCACAATCCGAGAGTCAAGTAGACTGGTCTGCCTTTCTTGATGATCCACAATGGGAGGATCTTCCACCATCATCTTGGAGTTCAGCAGACTGGTCTAGTTCTCAGAGCGACGTAGAATGGGAGTATATTTCATCACCAGTTGCAACAACCTCACCATCATCTGTTCTACGAAATAAGCCTAATTTTATTAATGATTTGCAATTGGACAGTCTCTACTGGCCTAATTCTTCAAATGATGAACTATCTCCGTCGTTACTATTTTCTCCAACCGTTCAGCTCTCGCCTACAACGGGACTGCGTGCAACTATGAATTAAAGGGTTCTTTTTCCATTTATCGTTGGTGTTTTTGTTTTAAAGCATTTGTAATGTTTTTGTTTTTTGTTTTTATTATGATCTCATTTCTCTATCTGAAAAGTTCTTAATGATCATTGCTTCTTAAAAACATTGCTCACTCTGTTAATTCTCTCTAACTAGCTTGATAAATGTTGTTTTACTTCTATACTCTAACTCACATGAAAATGGCAAAAAAAAATGCTTTCATGATCTGAAGATTGGTGAGAAAGACAGAGAGCAAGGTTCAATTAAAATAATGGAAATCGACGCAAAGGGAAACAAAAAAACATAAGAGAGTATTTTAACTTGTAAAGAGAGAATTCTCTTTGATTAGACACATTATTTGACAAAGAAAATGGTTTCAACCCCTAACGCGGTGATGTTGCATTGCTGCTCTTTGGTGATGTTGATTCCTTGATCTCATCTTCGTAATCATCCTGATCCATAACAAGAGAGAATATACCACGATGAATCATACATTACAATATCAAGCAACATTTGTTAATGTGTGAGCTGCATGTCAAATTCCTGAATTTCAGGGCCCTATAAATTCACATCCAAAGCTTGATGTAACTATTAAACGGGTCACATCCAAAGTTTCTTGTCACGGAAATGTTGAAAAGAAAATAAGAAAAATAGAAGCAAAGCTGGATCTTACTGAGTAGTTTTCTAGTTAGATAGTACTACCATTAAACGAATAAAGCATGCTTCAAACATAGTTCTAGTCTAATTCACATTTTCAAAACTATTTTCCCTTTTTTTTTGTTTCAAAGATTCGATTTAATGATCCTAAGATAATTGATAGCAATAGATCTCAAAGATCAAGTTACCATTTTAGAGGGAAGATGGGATCATCTAAAACACACAAGTTGCAAAACCAACACTGTATAATCTTGCTTGCCTGATTGCATCCGGACCTATGAATTGCAGTAGTTTAATTTGTTCATCCTTACAAACTTTGTCAATCTGATTGAAGATGATGGGAGAAGAAGTTGTTCCGGCCTAAACACATTGGTGATTTGGGAGGTAACAAAAACTAAAGAAAAACTCAAACTAAAACATAGAAAATGTCCCTAAAGAAACAACCTGCCAAAACTCAAGAACTTTAACATAAAGAAATAATAGACGCATTAGTTAAATAAGACATACATGGAGAAGTTCTTTTCAGATTTTATTTGGATGCAAAACGCAAGAAACAAAGAGATCTGTTCACAACACAGATAAAATTCAACCGTCCATGGTTTTTCTTAGATCCAAAATGGAAATAATACTCGCTAACAATATTTAAAACAATGCGTTTTCTATTGACCCAAGATTTGAATCAAAGATAAACAAGATCGTATTGAGTTTTCACACACACACATTACATATATATAGAATATAGATATTATTGCACATGTTTGGTTTGATTAGACAGCAAAAGCCTGTTGAGACTTGATCCTTCTCTTTCTTAGACGTTCCGCAATGATGAAAGAGAGCTCAAGAGACTGCGAAGCATTAAGCCGAGGGTCACAGTGCGTGTGGTAACGCGAACCCAAGTCATCAAATGTGACCGTACGTGAACCGCCAATGCACTCGGTCACGTTCTGACCGGTCATCTCTAAGTGAATACCTCCCGGGTGGCTACCTTCTTGCTCGTGCACATCGAAGAACGCTCTCACTTCAGCCTATCAATCAAATAAAGATTATTTGCAACCATACTATATAATAACCGATATACAGTATTTGCTAATACACTAATCCAACAACTAAATTATCAAAATCAAACAATTACCACCTTTATTTTAAAAGTAAAATCTCTAATAAAAAATGGACGTAACATATTGATCGAAGACACGTGCTTAGTTTCGTACTTTAAATTTTATTTTTCTCAGGACCACCTAACTTTAGACAAAGCAGTTGTGTCAACTTTGTCCCAAACCATCAGATTGTTGTCACCTTTCGCTATCTCACCTACTACCATATAATACATATACTACTAATTCTTCTACTTTCTACTATGTTGGAAAATAATACTAAATTATTTCCATCATTTGCTATGTTAAACATTTAAACATTTCCTAATCAATACGTAAAACGTACCAAGATGGAGTCAAATGGACGAGTCTTGAGACCACAAGGAGCCTTAATGGTGTTTCCGTGCATCGGATCGCTGACCCAAGTCACAATCTGTCCAGCGCGTCGCACAGCTCTAATCAAATGAGGAAGCTTCACTCTCATATTCTCTGCTCCCATTCTTGAGATTATTGTAATCCTTCCAGGCTTGTTGTCAGCATTCAAGATCTCAATCAGCTTAACGAGTTCCTTTGGATCCATCTTATCACTCACCTATACACGCACAAAAAGATCTCAGATCAGTTTCACCTAAAACTTGATATGTATTATGAGAGAAGATTGAAAACAAACCTTGATTCCAAGAGGATTAGCAACACCTCTTAAGAACTCGACGTGAGCTCCATCGAGCTGTCTGGTTCGCTCACCGACCCAAATCATATGAGCAGAACAATCATACCAGAGACCAGAGGTTGAGTCTAGCCTAGTTAGTGATTGTTCATAAGGCAAGAGCAAACACTCATGAGAAGTCCAGAAATCAGTTGTTTGCATTATGGGATGATCCAGCGTTAGTCCAGCAGCGTGCATGAAACCAAGCGCCTCATCAACACGATTAGCTAATTCACGGTACCTGCCAAACCAATAAAACGATGTAAAACACACACACCCGAAATGTAGACAAAGAAAGTGTCCTAAATTTACTCAAGAAGAACAAACAGATTACACCGAACAATTATTCGGCTAATCAGCTACTAAAACAGGAAAAATCCTAAACTTTTCTGCCTCCACTCGACAAATCAGACCTAACCAGCTAATACCAAATAAGGTAGGTATTCAAAAAGGGAACATTGCATCAAAATAGACCAACACAAGCAAGAGCAAAGGATGTAGCCACTAGCCAGTAACTATATATATAATAAAACACACCCGAAATTAGGCTTGATCGTCTCTTTGCATTTCCATGTTACGATAAACACAAAACATCGTAACGCAAACACAAACACGTAGAAACTCAAAACTATAAATTAAGCTAATGAGATATACTCAAAGAAGGTAAATAAAACCCCTAACTATAACAATCAGCATCTACCATTTGTGGCAAGTTTTTTGTTTAGTTTTAATTACCTGTCTCCTTGCTCACTATGTTCAGTGAAATCAAGATTCCACTGAGTAACTCTCTGCATAGCAGCATAACCACCAGTAGCAAAAGCTCTTAAAAGATTCAAAGTAGCTGCAGATTGACAATAAGCTCTAATCATCCTCTGCGGATCAGGAATCCTAGATTTCGAATCAAACGCATCTCCATTAATGTTATCTCCTCTGTAACTTGGCAATTTCACTCCATCCTTCTCCTCAAACGAATCCGATCTCGGTTTCGCAAATTGACCCGCCATTCTACCAACCTAAAAACCATACCAAATCCACAAAACCCATCAATAAAAATCCAAACTTTTGAAGAAAGTTCGTTTACACAGTACCAGAAAAAGAATTCTATCCAATCCTAAGCAACCCATCAATAAAAATCCAAACTTTATCCAATCCTAAGCAATAAAAATCCAAACTTTATTATGATGTTTACCTTAACAACAGGGACTTGACCACCAAACATCAAAACAGCACCCATCTGAAGAAGAATCCTAAAAGTATCACGAATGTTATTAGCATTGAACTCTTTGAAACTCTCTGCACAATCTCCTCCTTGTAATAGAAAAGCTTCACCCATTGCAGCTTGACCTAAACGTTCTTCAAGCAATCTAGCTTCTCCAGCGAAAACAATCGGAGGAAAAGCTTCAATCGTCTCTAACACAGCTTCAAGCGCAGCTAAATCTGGATACTCAGGCTGTTGCAAAGCTTTCTTCGTCTTCCAACTCTCTGGTGCCCATTTCCCTTTACTCACATTAACTCCGACAGGTTTCAGAGTCGGAGTCGTTACAGCCGCCGATGAAGATGGTGGTTTAGGATCGGTTTGTACGGCGGAGATCCGGAAGGAAGTTGGTCTTGGAACGGAGGAGGAGAGATTTGATTGACGGTGGTTACATATAGATGATGATAGATTCATGTTTCCATTCATGAGAGCCATTGTTTGGAAAAAATAAAGTTTGGTTTTTTATTTTGTGTTTGGTGTTGAGATTTCGAGAAATGTGTGTGAAAATGTAAACACGAAACCTGAGAAAAGTTTAAGAGTGTTTTAAGGGTTTTATAAAAGAAAAATAGGAGAGGGAGGTCTGGTAATGGTGTTTGGTGGAAGACTTTGGTGTTGTGGTAGGTGATGGCTTATAAGGGTAATTTTGGTATATTATAATGTTGGGATTGTTAGAGGGGTAAATTCGTCTATTTTGTTTATTAAATGACGACCGGTTTACGTGTCGTCTTATTGTAACCGGAAAGAGGTGTGTATAAAAAATGTTAATTGAGAAGTTTTAGTGTAGTATTATTAAGATGGTCAAGATTTGTTTTGTCTAAAGTAGTCATAATAAATTTTGGTGTATTTTTGGGCATATGTTAAGAGTTGAAATAGTATATAAGGTGCAATAAAAATGGGGATATTTGGTGCAAAAACCAGAAAAAAAAATTATAACTAAAATCCTAACCGATTAACCTAGATCAAATGGTTATAATTTTGCCACACATACCCATTTTAGTTAGATGCTTAATTATTAAAAAAAAATTGGTTATTCAGTAAATTAACTCTAAAAATGTTGGTTGCGAAATTTTAGTATAGTATTATTAAGATGGTCAAGATTTGTTTTGTCTAAAGTAGTCAAATTTTTTGTTGTATAATAATTTTTGGTATATTTTTGGGTGTTAAGAGTTGAAATAGTTTATAAGGTAGTCTAATTTCTTGTGTAATGTAATAAATGTTGCGTATTTGTACATATGGTCGAGTTGAAATAGTACATACTATATAGTATTTAGTAATTTATTAGGTCACAGATCTTGTTTTTTATTCATTTTAGATGGTTTGAACTTTGAACGGTATAAATATTCGAATTTTATTTTGATAGCTAGAGATCAAATGGCAAATAACTTATCTCACCTAACACCCCGTCGTGAAAAGCGGAAGAAGCCCACCATTCTACTTCGCCTACTCCCACTTATGATATTAATTTATTATATATTGTTACTTGTAATTGTTTATCGTTCCAAGTTTACTCGATTTTAAGCATATTTAATTTTTACCAAACCTTTTTTGGTTAGTTTTTTTTTTAATTAATTTATTCTAACCAATTGATGTTCTAATGCATTTCTATACGTAACTAACGATTAGATTTAGTTTTCTAAAAAAATATAAAATAATAACGATTAGATTCTATACGTTACTAACGATTACATTTTTATACCGTCTACAAAAAATCAGATCGCTCCTGCTTCATACTAAGATCAAGGACCACATAAAATGGACGTATCCTCCTGAAATTTCTGAGCAATAGAAAAACGTGCTATGGAGAACAGAAAAAATGGAATGAAATAAAATGTTGAAGCATATTCTTTTGGATTCTCCTACACGGTGGAACTTAGAGGTAATTATGATCGAGTGAGGTCGACCCCACGGAGTCTTGTTCTTCAATATGTTGGTGGAAAAGAGAGATAGAAAGATAATATGTTAGGTGTGTTGACTTCGAAGGTTATGTGCTTATTACAAATATATAAAGTCATTAACGACGTCATTAATTTTTATACATTTCTTGTAATCTTTTATTTTCTGTTCTTTCTATATTTGTTTTTGTTTCTTTTCGTTTCATAGAGTTTGCGCATTTGAGAAACATGGCCTATTTGCTGAAAAGAATATGCCTATTATTGGATCGTAAAGAGACTTATTTATAGCCCATATATCCAGTGGGCTAAGAAACTTCTGTTGAAGTCATGCTTCCTGATTTGGGTACTGAATCTTATCAACTACATATCAGACAAAAATAACATAAACGCCGTACACAGATACCGTTATACGTCTTTAATCCGTTTATCAGTCACGAAAAAGGATATCAGTAACTATCGAGTTGGGTACAAAATATTTTAATTCAATTATCCGCATATAAAGATCGGATACATAAGTGAAAGGGTATCAGTGACTATCGATTCTCACTAATAAGTAATGTTCATTTAATTTACGAAGTCTCTTTAAACATAAGTGATTGTTTAAAAATTGATTCTGAAAAGTACTCTAAAATCCTAAGAGACAAATCATTTGACACATACGTGGTTTCTGTATAGATATCAGGTAAACCATTTCCTAAAATGGTTTTAAAGAGACAAAAATATAACCATGCTTTTACTACAAGCAAGCAAGAGAGTTGCAACATCTGAAATCCAGGAATAATCAGCATAGGGTTTCTTTATTAACATCCTATTGCGACTTCAAGTAAAATCTATCCGATCTTTAAAACCGCAAATAGATACTACAATTAATCTATCATCAATAAGTATTTTACTTCGAAACAATTCAAGTCGAACAAAGGAGATACAACTAGCTAGTTTTTCTTTTCATTGACAACTTCTTATAACAAAATACTTAGTGCTAACAGAGTAACCAGTACTTGCTAACGTGTCTAAAAGAACGAATCATTTTTACAAAATGACGTAATAAAAAATCAACAAATATAACCTAGGCAGATTATTCGCCATAGAGGCATGTTCTCCGATCCATAAGACAAGATAACAACAACACAAGAAACTGTTTTATTATGAAATCATTATAAGATTATAAAGTAATGAACAAAACGTATCAAACTGAGTGTTTTTTCTTCTAGAACTCCAACAAGAAAATATTAACAACCCAACATATTTCCCTCTACACGTCCGGATCGATCAACAAAAACTTTAATTAGAAGAAGAAAGAAAACAAAACTTTAATTATGTTTTAGGAGAAAACACAAACTTTAGAAGAAGAAAACATCAAACAAAAACAACATGTGTGGAGATTTCTACACACATCCCAAATCACTATGGTCCCCCAATTTTGAGAGGTGTGCACGAGTTTAAACCATTGAATCATGGAAATAAATTCGTCAATGCTTGAAGTTAACCCATGAAAACTCAAGAACTATAGAGACGAATACGGATAGAGAGATTTCTTAATCAATTCCTCAATTAGATTTATCTTCAATGGTAACTTACAAGAAACCAAAATAGAGAACTTACAAGTATCTCTCTCAAATAAATCTAATCTCTCAATTCCTTACAAGGAACCCTAAAACCTTTTAGCTCTTTTGAAAATTAAACTCTTAATCTCTCAATTTTCTAAAGAAGCCATGACATCTATTTATACACAATAGAGTCAATGTATTGAGCCTATATGGACTACGGTCCATCAAATGTAATCAGTTACCCTAGGTCAACTCATGTAAGCCTCTATATAAAGGCATGATCCTACTTCTTAATACACAAGCAACCTTTTACCTCATATTAGGTTCTTGACATGGTTTATCAGAGCTTAAAACCTAAGACTACTACAAGGTTTTAAGGTATCGATCTTATTGAAAATCAAATTTTTTTTCTAAACCTATTCATCGGATCATTCTCTCTCACTTCCGCTACCTCTTATCACGATGTCTACCGAATCTGCTCTCACTACATCACCGGCGGCAGTCCGCACGGAGACTAGGCGAACCATATCGCCATATGACCTCACTTCAGGAGATAATCCTGGCACTTTGATCTCTAAACCGTTGCTGCGTGGTCCGAACTACGACGAATGGGCTACGAATCTGCGGTTAGCTCTCAAAGCCAGGAAGAAATTCGGTTTCGTCGATGGATCTATACCACAACCACTTGAAGATTCAGCTGACTTTGAAGACTGGATCGCTAATAATGCTCTTGTGGTTTCGTGGATGAAGCTTACAATTGCTGAAAATATCTCCACTTCAATGTTACATATTGATGATTCTCATGACCTTTGGACACACATTCAAAAGCGTTTTGGCGTCAAGAATGGACAACGTGTTCAACATCTCAAAACTGAGCTAGCTACATGTCGTCAAAAAGGGCTACCCGTAGAAGCATATTACGGCAAGCTTAGTCAACTATGGCGTAGTTTAGCAGACTACCAACAAGCTAAAGCCATGGAAGAAGTTCGAAAAGAAAGAGAAGAAGATAAACTCCACCAATTCCTCATGGGTCTTGATGAAGTCGAGTATGGAGCTGTAAAATCTGCTCTCTTGTCTCGGGTCCCTTTACCAACACTTGAAGAAGCATACAATGCAGTATCTCAAGATGAAGAATCCAAGACTTTAGGTCGGATGCATGAAGAACACAATGAAGGTGTGAGTTTTGTCATTCAAACTCCCTCGGGACCACGAAACTCGGTGCAAAACAAAGGAGTAACCGTCCCTGTGTGTACTCTCTGTGGTCGTAGTAATCATTTGACAGAAAACTGTTTTCGAAAGGTCGGTTATCCTCCTTGGTATGACGACTATTCGCGAGGAAAACCACGAGGAAACTCATCTCGTTCCGGGTCTGGAGGACCTAAGCGTGGCTCAAGCTCTCCTTCAATGGGTTCTACCAAAGGGAAAGCATCAATTCCATCTCAAGCAAATCATGTTTTTGTCGAAAATAATGGTTCTGTTATTGGTCACCATGCACGATCAATACACACTACAAATGCGTCTTTAACCGATGCTGACCGTGCTGGGATTAGTGGCTTGAGTGATGACCAATGGAAGACGTTGATGTCTCTTCTTGCTGAACGAACACCTCCTAACACTACACGTCTCACGGGTAAGTACTTTCTCGAATCCTGGATTGTTGATATTGGAGCTTCGAATCATATGACTGGTTCCATTGATTTTCTAGTTGATATTTGTGATATGGCTCCTGTTTTGATCAAACTTCCTGATGGAAGACTTACTTCCGCAAATAAACAGGGACGGGTCCATCTTGGATCTTCTTTAAGTCTTCACAATGTGTATTTTGTTGATGGTCTTCAATGTCATCTAATTTCAGTCTCTCAGTTGACTAGAGACAGGGGTTGTGTATTCCAGATAACTGATCGCCTGTGTATTATTCAGGACCGCACCACGATGATGCTGATTGGGATGGCTGAACAAGAACATGGACTATATTTCTTTAGAGGGATTGAAGTTTCATCGTCGGTAACAAGCTTGGATGCATCAAGTATTGAAGTTTGGCACCAACGTTTGGGACATCCATCTTCAAAAGCTTTGGAATTATTGGATTTTTCTGGATTTCGTAACGTTAGTTTTGATTCAAAGGCGTGTGATATCTGTATTCGCGCTAAACAAACAAAAGATTCGTTTTCTTTGAGTACTAATAAAACAAGTTTTGCATTTGCAATGATTCACTGTGATCTTTGGGGTCCGTATCGAACTTCAGCTTTATGTGGTTCACGCTATTTTCTGACAATCGTCGATGATTACTCACGAGGAGTATGGATTTATTTGTTAACATCAAAACAAGAAGTCTCTCATCATCTTAAAAATTTTCTTGCGCTTGTTGAACGTCAATTCTCAACTCAAGTCAAAATTGTTCGAAGTGATAATGGCACCGAATTCACTTGTATGAAGAATTTTTTCGCTCAGAATGGTATGATTCATGAAACATCTTGTGTTGGTACTCCGCAACAGAACGGTCGAGTAGAAAGAAAACATCGACATATTTTAAATGTTGCACGCGCTCTTCGTTTTCAAGCACATCTTCCAATTGAGTTTTGGGGATATTGTGCACTCGCGGCTGCTTATCTGATTAATCGCACTCCAACAAAGCTACTCAATGGAAAAACACCATTTGAGCTAGTTTACAAACGGCCTCCACCTATGAGCCATCTACGAGTACTTGGTTGTCTTTGCTATGTGCATAATCAAAAGCATGGAGGAGATAAGTTTGCTACTCGCAGCAACAAAGCATGTTTTACACTTTCCTTTTCCTTAGATAAAAACATTTTTCTTTTTGCTATTATCTCTTGAATTCCTTTTCTTCTTGTTTTTCCTTTTTCTTTAAAACTTCTACAAGCTTCCAACCTTTTCTTTTTCCTTTGTGTTTTGTAACAGCTTGAAGACCATCATCTCCATTTGCCGCTTGCAAGAATTATTGCACCTTCAAGAATTATTGCATTTTCAATCTCCCCCTTTTTAGCTCAATTTGATCTTCCAAGCATCCTACACAAAACTGACTTTGCATGAACTCCCCCTGAAACTTTGCTTTCGTGAAAACATGAACACACTAACTCCCCTTTCTCCCCCTGCATTGGAAGCATAATTGAGGTAAAAACATTTACTAACTCTTCCTGTTTGAACGTGAAGCCAAGCTTTGAACATAACATGGGCTTTATCTCCTAACAACCCATCTTGATCTTTAGTGACAAATTAATACGAAGACCATAATCACACTTTGGGCTTTTAGTCTTAAAAGGCCCATTATAGATCTGATCTCTTTCACATCTCTTTCCCAAACAAGATCTGATCGTCTTCTACGGCCGTCGGCCACAAACCATTACCACCATTTCTGTTATTTCCGGGTTCAACCTCCGACGCTTGCTTTTCCAATCAAAATCTTTTCACCTGCCATAAATTTCTTTAGCACATATTCTCTTTGTGGATATCAACTTAGTTGCACATGAAAATTTTGATGACCCTTTTCCCTTCGGTCTCTTCTACTATGGTGATAACAACAAACTCCGATGATATCTTTGATATCAATCCTTCTCCGGTAAATCTGACCGCCGCTTCCTCTATTAATCTCAGGTTGATATGTCTCTCATATCTCTGATGTGTTGAGCTGAAATTGCAAAACCTTCAAACCATACATATTCTGATTTTGTAATATCCTTTCAGGTTTCTCCGGCGAGCTCCACTGGAATCCATGGAATTCATCTCAATTCCAGAATCGCACAAGTAATTCTTCTAACTTGCCATTCTTCTAACATAAAGTTATGGATTTGAACATCTCCTGAAACTAACTTGTTTCTCTGTCTCAAAACTTATGTGAGAGTAAATATTTTGACATAAATGTTTTCCGAAGCTACTTCTGATCGGAAAGCAACACTCTTACATACTTCTACTAGCATTAGGTAATCTCCTTACCTCCGGTAACTTTTGAATCTTGTAGCTGATTTGATACTTTTGTGAAATACCCATAATCATATAGATTTCTTTTTGTATATAAAACCTAGCTTCTTTGTCTCATTTTCTTGTAACAAACCAAAACGAATTCACCTCTTTGGATTAAAGTACCGGAAAAAAACAAAAAACTTGATTGATCTCCAAATTAGTCTGACTCCATAACCCTCTTCGTGTGAGTCAGTTTCTCTTCCTATTAAGCTCATCCCTTCTGATAAAATCAGAAATCACAAAAACCAATAGCTTGTCTCATATTGACAAACTTATTGAAGTCCAATGATTTTGTTAACAAATTTGCAATTCGAACATTAGTTCCATCATGCTCAATCACCACATCCTTGTTTTCAGCTACCTCTCTGATGAAGTGATGCTTAATATCAATATGTCCTGACTTTTGATGCCATACTTGCAGGTTATCTCTTGCATTAAAAGATCGCCACCT
Source organism: Arabis alpina (assembly GCA_900128785.1). Classification (NCBI taxonomy): domain Eukaryota; kingdom Viridiplantae; phylum Streptophyta; class Magnoliopsida; order Brassicales; family Brassicaceae; genus Arabis; species Arabis alpina. The sequence goes on along the minus strand of LT669788.1, from coordinate 21,722,998 downwards.
GTAGTAGTTGTTGTCAGCTCTTACTCCCCTTAAGACAACGCTCCCATTGCTGTCTAAAGCAAAACACTCAGAACCTGTGAACACTACTTTGAGTCCTTGATCACACAGTTGCTTTATGCTGATGGGGTTTGCATTTAATCCTTCAATAGAGTACATGCTCGTTAATTCTGGTTGGTCAACTCCTTCTAATACCTCCGTTACTTTGTCTGATTCATCTTTAATACTATCACCGAATGCTACTTTGTTTTTGGGAAACTCTTTAAACTCTGATAAGCAGTCTTTTCTTTCTGTCATATGTTGCGAACATCCATCAATGGTTTCTTCTGCTTCCATAGCCGTCAAGGTCATAAAGGTATCAACCTCTAATTCTTCTTCATCTTCAGAGTCGGCTTCTGGAATTAAATCCCATACTAACTCTTCTTCTTTTTCTTCTTCTTCTAACATATCTTCCAAGTTTATGCAACTTTTGTCATGCAAGATAGCAACATTGCATTGGAGTTCTAAATTCTGCTTCTGAGTATATGTTCTTCCATAGAGATCTTGTTTCCTTATCCATATCTGATTCCTCCATCCATTCCAGGTAAACTTCTTTTGTCTCCAAAGCTGACTAATTTTGTTAATAAACATGTAGCAATGAGCTTTATATTGTCCATATTTACCACAATAGAAACAACCTCGCTTTCTTGGTTGTTGTTGAATTTGAATCTGATGAATTTTCTTTTCAAAAGATCGTGTCTTCAACAAAAACAACTTCTCTAGAGTTCTCCATCTTTTCGTCAGGATCTCACCGGTAAGTATGTAGGTGACCCGCTCTGATACCAATTGAAAACGCAAGAACTATAGAGACGAACACGGATAGAGAGATTTCTTAATCAATTCCTCAATTAGATTTATCTTCAATGGTAACTTACAAGAAACTAAAATAGAGAACTTACAAGTATCTCTCTCAAATAAATCTAATCTCTCAATTCCTTACAAGGAACCCTAAAACCTTTTAGCTCTTTAGAAAATTAAACTCTTAATCTCTCAATTTTCTAAAGAAGCCATGACATCTATTTATACACAATAGAGTCAATGTTTTACACTTTCTTTTTCCTTAGATAAAAATATTTTCCTTTTGCTATTATCTCTTGAATTCCTTTTCTTCTTGTTTTTCCTTTTTCTTTAAAACTTCTACAAGCTTCCAACCTTTTCTTTTTCCTTTGTGTTTTGTAACAGCTTGAAGACCATCATCTCCATTTGCCGCTTGCAAGAATTATTGCACCTTCAAGAATTATTGCATTTTCAACCCATAAGTGTTTTAAACAACAAAAAAGTCTCATGCGTGTTAGAGGAGAGATGAAATAGAATTAGCAAAATATCAAACAAAAAACAACCCCTGTGAAGATTCAACCAATCCCAAGACCTTTGCTCTCACTCATTCGTCAATTCCAATTGGAATCATATTGAGTCTACACAAATTCTATCTAGGGGTGGGCAAATTAACCGAACCAAATTAAATCAAACCAACTGAATTTGAACCGATCCAAACCAAACCAAACCAGAGTGTAGACAAATCATTGGTTGAATTTATTCTCAACCCGAACGGTTCGGTTCGATTGAAAACCAAAACCAAATCGATAAACCAATGTTTTTTTGGTATTAATCAATTAAATATATATAATTATATTTATAGATTCGCTTATTCTTCCTAATAAAACTATAACATCTATATATTAAAGTAGAAACATTTTGAGTTTATGTGTCACTCTTTTTTTTCTCTCTTTTTAATTTAATTTATTACTCTATTTTACTTATTACTATACTCTTATCCAAACACATTACAATAACATAATCCCTATATCCAAACAAATTTTTAGTCAAACTTTCTTTCTTTTCATTTTCCAATTTTTTAATTTATTCTATTATTACCTACTACTATACTTCTATCCAAATATAATACTATAACATCATCCATATATCCAAACATACTTTTCATTAATAAGAATTGTAACGTCCGTGAACCAAAATTTAGGAAAGATAATTGAATTAGACCGAATGGTTTAATTTTAATTGTTCGGTTTGGCTGGTTTGGGTTAAGTGAACCCTAGGGCTTGAGTATAAAAGAGAGCAGCCTCCGTTTTGTGCAGATAAAATGTGGAAGAGGCTGAGAAATTGAAAGAGAAGAAAGCAGGTTCGTTTGTGGTGGTTTATAGAAAAGAATGAGATGAAGACAGTTCTGACGCGTTTTAGAAAAACAGATGATCGAATAGCCTAATCTGTTTGGATTGGAGTGAAACTTTTAGGGTAAGTTCTCCACTGTTATATCTAGTTTTAGTCGAAATCGGATTGTCTTTTGGATGAGTATTCTGAGATTTATTGTTGTTTTCCCGAGAGAGGTTCGTGCAGAATTGGATCTGCGATCAGTCCATTTCATGGGTGTTTTTCTGTCGAACCAGAAGCAATTAGGAAACAATCTGCATATCGTTGGAAAGGTCTCGGTCTCACGATTCTAGATCAGGTTTTCGATCATGATTCCGAGGTAATCTCCGTTCTCAGTGTGCTTTCGAAGTCGGCGTGTCGTTTCTGTTTTTAGAAAACCCTAATCCGGTTTAGGAGAAACTCGAATTGGTTTGGTTTGGTTTAGTTAACCGGTTTGGTTTATTTTGGTTTGGTTTGGTTTAGTTAACCAGATTGGTTTGGTTTGGTTTTGTTTAGTTAACCAGATTGGTTTAGTTAACCGGATTGGTTTGGTTGGTTGGTTTAACCGACTATTTCTGTTTGGGTTAACCGACTGGTTTGATTTGCCTTGTTCATTAGGCAAAGGAGGAGAGTTGCCAGAGGTTGAGGTCTGAGGCAACTATTAGGCTAAGGTGAGTGCGTAACCATGGCTTCTGGGCCGGTGGATTCGTTAGGGTTGTTTGGTGATAGGTTTAGAACGAATTGATTGATATTGATGTGTTTGTTTGAGACTGTGTATTGTGCTTGTTGTATGTGGATTGCTGTATTGTGTTTGTTGTATGTGGATTGCTGTTTTCGACAGGTATGTGAGGTGCTGTCGATCGACACCTAGAGGGTGTGTCGATCGACAGGCACATGCGGAAGGTGTCGATCGACACTTAGTGGTAGTGTCGATCGACAGCCTGTCTGGTTGGCTGTGGTTGAGCCGTGTTGTTGTGTTTTGTGTGCTGATTGATGTATGTTTGCCTGAGCGGATTCATCGCGTCTGAGTGCGCAGTCGTAGATGGGAGGACCGTCTCACTGGGTATTTATGATAATACTCACGCATCTATTTTTTCCATGTGATGCAGGTAAAGGCAAATTGTGATCGTGGAATCATGGCAACGAAGAGGGAGATGATCTAGGGCCTCGGTTTCGTGCTGTGTGATTTTGTTGTTTTCCATTTCTGTTTTAGAACCTGGTTAGGTTGCTGGTTTTGTGGAATTGGAATTTATCTTGGATTGGTTTAATTTAATGGAATTGATTTCTAGTTTAATTGATTATTGTTATCCGCTGATTGCTTGTATTTGTTGCTTGGTTGTTGAGGATAACATTTATGAGAATGTTAATACGAGACCAAGGGTTAAATATTTTTTTTTTTTTAAATAACTGGTTGGGTCGATTCAGTTTGGTATCAGAGCCCTTACGGTTTTAGGACGGGATAGAACTGCTAGGATTGAAATTGGTAAATTGTCAATTCTATGGGTTTGGGGGTTCTAGATCGTCTTCTTTCGAGCCTTCAAAGAGATTCCACGGTAAGAGTTGTTTGTTTGTGTTTTGTTCTTTAGTGCTTAGCGTGTGCTGTGGTAAAACAGTAGGTTGGCTAGAGGCACTAGAGAATATGGCCTTGGGGACCGTGGAGGTCAGGATTGTGGTTGGGGACCAGTGAGTGAGTCGGTTGGGATGCGGCTCAGGGTTCCACGTTGAGACTGTGACAGAGCCGTAGACGTATCAAGAGGGTCTGTGTATTAGTGCGAGTGCCAGTGGGAGTGCCTATGTGAGAGCCAGTGTGAGAGCTATGGGGCCAGGGCTGGTACTCGAGCTGGTGCTGGATTGGCTCGCTGTTCGGGTGCGCCCGCAGGAGGAGTCCAGGCGACGAGTTGATTGTCTGGCAGATCTGTTGCAGTAGTTGTGGTGGCGGCACTAGTGAGTGAGTCTGCCGGGAGTGCGACTCAGAGTGTTGCGCTTGTAGCTGAGAGTGATCCGTAGACGTTTCAAGACGGCTTGAGCGCCATTGAGACTGCCATCGTGCAGCCAAGTGTGAGCGCCAGTGTGAGGGCTGGTGGGGATATTGTGGTCCCAGGTTGGCTGCCGGGGGCCGGTGTGGGTCCTCGTGAGGTTGTTAGTGCGGGTGCGTCCGCGGGTGGGCTCAGGGTCAAGATGATCGTCTGGCAGATTGGCTTCAGCAGTTTTGGGAGCGGTTACCGAGGACGGTGCCGGTTAGGCTCCGGTGATGCCACTAGTGGCAGAGGTGCGGCTGAGGGCTGCGGTTGTTGGTAGGGTTCCGTCTTATCTGCGGATAAATGAACATGTGCAGAGAATAGGTATAGGATTCTTTGCGAGTGGTATGTTGCAGCTAGGAGGGTTCAGGCAGTGTTGGCCTGGGTGGACTTTTGGGCAGAGTGTGATGCCAAGTTCTTTCCTCGAGAGGTTGCGGATCGTTTAGAGACGAGGTTTTTGGAACTGGATCTGGATCTGGGAGAGAGATCAGTTCGTGGGTATGATTTGGAGTCTAACCGACTCATGGTTTGTGCTGGTTCATGCTGGTAGGAGCATGGAGGGCGAGAGGCGTGAATGTTCTAGTGGCTGGTGAGTTGGTGCCAGCGGACTTGGTGATCAGTCCAGTGGAACTGTACGATGGCATCCTGTGTTTGGATTGGCTTGATCGGTACAGAGTTCATCTGGACTGTCATCGAGGTCGTGTTGTTTTTGAGCGTGAAGGAAGAAGGTTAGTTTATCAGGGAGGAGACCGACTTCTAAGAGTCTCGTGATCTCTCGGGTGTAGGCTGAGGCTATGACTGAGGGGTTGCGAGGCTTACTTGGAGACTATTGTGCTGGCGGAATATGTTGGTAAGGTTGCAGTGAGGGATTTTCGGGTTGTCCAGGACTGTGAGGACATCTTTCGGTCGTTGCAGGGATTACCGTCATCGCGGTCGGATCCTTTCATGATTGAGTTGGAACCTGGGACGACGCCGTTATCTAAGGCACCTTACCGGATGACTCCAGCAGCGTTGTAAGAGCCGATGAGGTGGCTAGAGGATTTATTGAGTACTTCACCGTGGGGAGCACCGGTATTGTTTATGAAAAAGAAGTGTGGTTGTTTCCGGTTGTGCATCGTTTATCGAGGACTTAACCGAGTCACCGTGAAGAACAAGTATCATTTTCCGATAATTGATAAGTTGTTGGATCAATTGTGAGGGGGCTACGTGGTTCTTCAAGGTTGACTTGGCATCCAGTTAACACCGGATTTCTATTGATTAGGTGAATGTCAGGAAGACGGATTTCTTGACGAGTATGGGACGTGTAACGTTGGTGGTGATGCCGTCCGGGTTGACAAATGCACGAGATGGGTTTATGAGGTTGATGAGCGAAGCCTTTCAGGAGTATCTGGATAAGTTCGTGATTAACTTCATTAGCGGTATGTTGGTGTATTCGAAGAGTCCTGGGGAAACTTGAGAACTAGGAGAAGGCAGTTTTGGGGAAGTCGCGAGAGAAGAAGTGGTGAGCAAGTGAAGTGTCTGGCAAGTTATTTCAGGAGTTTCATCAAAAGTTTTGCGAGTTTGACTCAATCTATGACCAAGCGGTTAGAGGAGGTTCCTTTTGTGTGGTCTTGGGTTTTGAGGCAGAAGTGATGGGTGGAGTTGTAGCGGTTGGGTTCAGTTTTGGTTTACCATCGTGGTGAACTTAGCTAGAGGTGGATGCTCTTAGTCGGAGGCGGTATGGCTTGGCTCAGGAGCAGGATGTGGAAGTATGGTTAAGTGAGATTGGGACGTTGAGGTTGTGCGTTATCTCATGAGAGCCGTTGGGGCTGGAGACAATTAATCAGGCAAACCTTTTGAACAGGCTTCGAGTAGCTCAGGAGAAGGATCAGGGTTCGTGGATTCTTCTAAGGTTGAAGCTTCTGGTTAGTAGGTCCCGGCATTTGAAACTATCTTAGGGCACGTGTGAGTCTGTGCGCTTAAGGTTGAGGTTTAAGGCAGGAGATTTCTAGGAGGGGCTAATGAGAGCATGTTTCTCTATTCATCCGGAAGCGACAAAGAGGCATAGTGATCGGAAACGGTACTATCTCTGAGTCGGGATGAAGAAGGACGTGGCTAATTAGGTAGTGGTTTGTGATAAGTTGCCAGTTGGTGGGGGTCGTTTACCCATTCCAGAGAGGAAGTGGGGCATGTTTCCTTAGACATTGCGGCAGCGTTGCCGGTTTTTTTTTGGACTCATGTTGTTATTTGAGTGACTACGGATCGTCTGTCTAGGTTAACACATTTTCTGACCATTAGGCAAACCGAGGGGGCAGCGGTTCTGGTTATGAAATATGTGAGCGAGTTAGTGCGGTGGCTTGGAGTGTTAGCGAGTTTTGTGTCAGACAGAGATCCGAGGTGCACTTCTGAGTTTGTGAGGGCTTTCAAGCCAGTAGTGTTGTGGCTCCTTTTGAGTTTTGTATTGGAGGCCATGTCGCACATTTTATGCTAGATCCAAGTGGGGGAGAGAAGCATATATGGTGCATATCTTGTTCAGATGACGACGGAGAAGATCCGTGTTGCGAACTGAACTTGAAAGACGCTCTTGATCGGCCGAGGAGTTATGCCGATAAAAAGAGGAATGAGCTAAAGTTTAAGTGGTGATGTTTCAGGGTTCTAACATATCCATTGCAGAGGATAAGCTTAGTCGGTGGTTTATAGGCTCGTTTCGGGTGGTGGAGCGAGTGGGACCAGTTGCTTATCGTTTGGAGCTACCTCAGATCCTGTAGAACTTTCTTGAGTGTTCCATGTATCGAAGCTCAGGAAGTGTCTACAGGGGTCTTGGGAGGTAGTGGTGAGGACTCCAGCTGATCTTCAGTTTTTGGCAGTTGAGTTAAGGCCGGTAAGGATCCTTGAGAGAAGTGTGAGGATCTTGCGCCGGAAAAAGGGGGCCGTTGTCGAGAGTCTTGTGGGACTGTGACGGTGTCCAGGAAGAGACTTGAGAACCAGAGGTTAAGATGAGACAAGGTTCGATTGTGGTTTGTGAAGCAAGCCGGGAAGTGAACTGGGTCTCATGGGTTCAATGTCTGGTTTGGTAGTGATCACCAGGTGTGGTGATGTGGTTGGAATTATGTATTTTCGTTGGAGTCGAAACGATTATGACATTCTTCTGGTTTCATAAGATGTGTAGTTCTTATGATGTGAGTGTGGTGGCTGTGGTAGCCATGAGTGCGGATGAATGGCTGTGGTAGCCATGAGTGCGGATGAATGGCTGTGTAGCCATGAGGTTCTTGTGTTTTGGCTTTGGTAGCCTGGAGTAGGTGGTTGGAGGATCTCGAAATATAAGGTTTATAGTGGTTAAAACTTGTCTATTTTGGAGAAACTCTAGCAGGGGCACCCTGTGTGATGGGCTGTCCAGATGACCGGGGTTTTGGTCATGAGTGTGTGGTTAGAGGACCTTGAAATGGAAGTTTTAGTGAGTAAAACTTGCCAGTTTTGGGAAACTCTAACGGGTTGTGTGCGGGTTGTGGTTAGAGAACCTCGGAATGAAAGCTTTATAGTGGGTAGAGCTTGCCAGTTTCGGTGGAACTCTAACGGGGCATAGGTGTTATGCATTTAGGGAGTCTCGGAATAGAAGTTTTACTGTGGGTAGAACTGTCTAGTTCCGGAGAGACTCTGCAGGGACATCCGGGGTGAGGGATGGTCCGGGTGATCTGTGATGATCACGATTGTGATGGTATTCTGGGTTGGGAGTATCATGTAGAGACCTTGGGAGGTAGTTCCGGTCAGAGATGCATTATAGACGTCTAGAGTTGGTTCGTCCAGGGGATGTGTGGGTTCCCTGCATACCGATCGTTCGCCAGGACTGCGTGGACTGGGGACGTGAGGGTATGGAGATAGTTCATGGAGATTGTGATCTCTGGCAGATCTTTGAGAGTTGTGTCTCTCCAGGGGATGTGTGGGTTCCCTGCATACCGAGAGCTTGAGGGACTATGTGTTCTGAAAGTGAGGGGTATGGAGATAGTTGGTATCAAACACCGTCAGGACTGCGTGGACTGAGGTGGGTTGATATGTGGCACCGAGAACTCAAGGGGTGACGATCCCGAGAGTTAGAGGGTGTGGTTATGAGCTATGAGCGATCAATGTCGTAGACGGGTCTATATGCATAGGACGAATGTGAGCCTCGGGAAGGTCTGGGAGATGTAGTCTCCGGTGTTACTGGCAGGTTGGCCAGGTGGTTAGCCATGTGGGTTATGTTTTAGGATTCGAGGACGAATCCATGTTTAGTGGGGGAGAATTGTAACGCCCGTGAACCAAAATTTAGGAAAGATAATTGAATTGGACCGAATGGTTTAATTTTAATTGTTCGGTTTGGCTGGTTTGGGTTAAGTGAACCCTAGGGCTTGAGTATAAAAGAGAGTAGCCTTCGTTTTGTGCAGATAAACCGTGGAAGAGGCTGAGAAATTGAAAGAGAAGAAAGCAGGTTCGTTTGTGGTGGTTTATAGAAAAGAATGAGATGAAGACAGTTCTGACGCGTTTTAGAAAAACAGATGATCGAATAGCCTAATCTGTTTGGATTGGAGTGAAACTTTTAGGGTAAGTTCTCCACTCTTATATCTAGTTTTAGTCGAAATCGGATTGTCTTTTGGATGAGTATTCTGAGATTTATTGTTGTTTTCCCGAGAGAGGCTCGTGCAGAATTGGATCTACGATCAGTCCATTTCGTGGGTGATTTCCCGTCGAACCAGAAGGAGTTAGGAAACGATATGCATATCGTTGGAAAGGTCTCGGTCTAACGATTCTAGATCAGGTTTTCGATCATGATTCCGAGGTAATCTCCATTCTCAGTGTGCTTTCGAAGTCGGCGTGTCGTTTCTGTTTTTAGAAAACCCTAATCCGGTTTAGGAGAAACTTGAATTGGTTTGGTTTGGTTTAGTTAACCGGTTTGGTTTATTTTGGTTTGGTTTGGTTTAGTTAACCAGATTGGTTTGGTTTGGTTTTGTTTAGTTAACCAGATTGGTTTAGTTAACCGGATTGGTTTGGTTGGTTGGTTTAACCGACTATTTCTGTTTGGGTTAACCGACTGGTTTGATTTGCCTTGTTCATTAGGCAAAGGAGGAGAGTTGCCAGAGGTTGAGGTCTGAGGCAACTATTAGGCTAAGGTGAGTGCGTAACCATGACTTCTGGGCCGGTGGATTCGTTAGGGTTGTTTGGTGATAGGTTTAGAACGAATTGATTGATATTGATGTGTTTGTTTGAGACTGTGTATTGTGCTTGTTGTATGTGGATTGCTGTATTGTGCTTGTTGTATGTGGATTGCTGTTTTCGACAGGTATGTGAGGTGCTGTCGATCGACACCTAGAGGGTGTGTCGATCGACAGGCACATGCGGAAGGTGTCGATCGACACCTAGTGGTAGTGTCGATCGACAGCCTGTCTGGTTGGCTGTGGTTGAGCCGTGTTGTTGTGTTTTGTGTGCTGATTGATGTATGTTTGCCTAAGCGGATCCATCGCGTCTGAGTGCGCAGTCGTAGATGGGAGGACCGTCTCACTGGATATTTATGATAATACTCACGCATCTCTTTTTTCCATGTGATGCAGGTAAAGGCAAATTGTGATCGTGGAATCATGGCAACGAAGAGGAAGATGATCTAAGGCCTCGGTTTCGTGCTGTGTGATTTTGTTGTTTTCCATTTCTGTTTTAGAACCTGGTTAGGTTGTTGGTTTTGTGGAATTGGAATTTATCTTGGATTGGTTTAGTTTAATGGAATTGATTTCTGGTTTAATTGTTTATTGTTATCCGCTGATTGCTTGTATTTGTTGCTTGGTTGTTGAGGATAACATTTATGAGAATGTTAATCCGAGACCAAGGGTTAAATGTTTTTTTTTTTTTTAAATAACGGGTTAGGTCGTTTCAAGAATAATAATTCAATTACACTACAAAACATAAATCAATTAATTAGTTTTAGAAAGAAAAGTTATGATTTCGTCTACATTGATTAAAATAATCATTAATTATAAGATCATAATTTGATGAAAATCTTTTGGTTATATATGCAATTTTTGATTTTTTTTTTCTTTGTATCATATGCCGTATTTTTGAATTTTTTGAAAAAATATGTTTCGTTGGTTTCAACTATTTTACGGGTAGAATATATTTTATAATATGTAATCGCAAATTTAAATATGTAAAGTTGACCTTAAATTATGTATAATTAATTTATACTAAAAATTTATTAGTTGTACTTGATAAATATTTTATTCTACGTATAACGCGGGTATTATTCTAGTTTTAACATAAATCATAATATTAAAAATAACCTTTCTTCTTCTCTCTGCCTCCGTATCTCTTCTTCTTCTGCTTTTTATTCAAATTCTCATTACGATAGGTAAAAATATTAACATTATGGAGTTCTTTGTATTTGACTATATTTTACAATTTTATTCGATACTTTGCAATGTTCTTTGAAAAACACAATTTGCTTTGCAACGTTTGAGTTTTTCTATCTTTTTTCTTTTAATTAAGTTTAGATTAAATGTTGTTGTAAGCTTGAATTAGCTTGAGGATCAAGCTACGTATATTTAGGAGAATCTAAATATACATATTTAATATGTGAGTTTTCCATTAATTTAGGAGTTATCAAAGTTAGGGTTTTGGAGTTATATGTTTCCCTATATAAGGAGGTGCTAAGGTGTGGCACAACTTATGAGTTTTATGAGAGCTTAAGGTTTTGAGTGATTTTTCTTAAGATTATTAAGAGAGCTATTCTTGTTAATTCATTGTGTTCTTAATATTGTGATTCTATATTAAATACATTTCTTCTTTTCTATAAAAAAATTCACACGAGTTTTCATCTTGATATTTAGTATGAAGTTTGAACAACTATATTACTTTTTATTTTACAAAATTTGGTTTGTTTATTATTAAGATATTTTTTTCTTTAAAAACCGATCTTACACCAAATCGAATGACAACCGAACCAAACTAAACCAAATCAAACCGAACCAAACCATAGGTACTTCCGTTTAAGTTCGGGGTATGATTTACTAAAACCAAATAAACCGAACCGAACCAAACCCGAAAATAAACCGAAATGCCCACCTTGTCTAAGATAATATCCAAAAATGATTTTAGTTTAGATATGAAGTAAAGCTAGAGGAATGAGCCATTTAAACATTTAAAGAGATAGAAGAGTTTGAAACGTTTTTACTGCAAAGATTGAAAATCACATACGGATTAGAAACGTTGTACCCAAAGATTCTTACCTTAACTACAAGATTTTTCTCCATTAAACTACATCAATCTTATTCCTTAAAAGTATTTTATTATTTATTTATGCTCAATATTTTTTTAACCAAAATGTAAAAAGATAGTTGACAAAATATCAAACTTCTACATTACAAAATAAAAGTATAACATTGACTCTGTAAGAACTTAAACCTTATATACCATTCATTTTGGGAGTATTGAAAAAATAATTATTGAAAATTTGTGTGTGCATTTTATCATACGAAAATGAATAGTGGGAGCTCGAAAATTAAGAAGTTATGGGAATTAGTTTTTCTATTGCACCAAATCAAACCGAACCAAACCATAGGTACTTCCGTTTAAGTTCGGGGTATGATTTACTAAAACCAAATAAACCGAACCGAACCAAACCCGAAAATAAACCGAAATGCCCACCTTGTCTAAGATAATATCCAAAAATGATTTTAGTTTAGATATGAAGTAAAGCTAGAGGAATGAGCCATTTAAACATTTAAAGAGATAGAAGAGTTTGAAACGTTTTTACTGCAAAGATTGAAAATCACATACGGATTAGAAACGTTGTACCCAAAGATTCTTACCTTAACTACAAGATTTTTCTCCATTAAACTACATCAATCTTATTCCTTAAAAGTATTTTATTATTTATTTATGCTCAATATTTTTTTAACCAAAATGTAAAAAGATAGTTGACAAAATATCAAACTTCTACATTACAAAATAAAAGTATAACATTGACTCTGTAAGAACTTAAACCTTATATACCATTCATTTTGGGAGTATTGAAAAAATAATTATTGAAAATTTGTGTGTGCATTTTATCATACGAAAATGAATAGTGGGAGCTCGAAAATTAAGAAGTTATGGGAATTAGTCTTTCTATTGCACTATATTTCAACTTAACGTGGTATTTATGGAAATCGAGCGTATTATTAAACTAGTAGCATGTCTAGTTAAACTCATAGCAGATATATATTTGTTAATATTGCATCATATTTATGGAAAACACACATATTATATTAACAAATTCAAGTAGCCTGTAATTAATTTCCCATATATTCACTTTATATACATATCTATATTCTTCTTTTTAAAATATCATATTGTTCTTTTATAAACGTGTAATTTTTTGCTACGACTTGTTACATATGAACATCGAAAGTTAAAATCTTCCATAGCTTCTCCTTTTTTTTATATATACTCCTCATTTCAAACTTTCTTTACTGTAGAAAAAAATAGTCAAGCAAAAAAAAAAATGATGGTAGACAGAGAGACTCGAGAAAGAAAGGGAGAGGAAAGGAAAATTAAGGGCTATTTTTTTATTTAACAGAGAATTAACATGCCATATTCTTAATTAGGTATTCAACTATGCTACCTAGCTAATATATAATTTTTTTACTTATGTAATGTCGTTTTGAAATCTTCATTTAGGGCTTGATTGGTTCACCCGCTATCACCCGCAAACGCAACGTTTGCGGGCGGTTGCGGTTGGTAGCGTTTGACACCAATCATAGAACACGGTTTGTACCGCTTCATACCGCTCTGTACCGCTCAAATTTAAAAGCTCCTTCCCTCGAGCGTTTGCGGTTGCGGGTGGACAATTAAAAAAATAAAAAATTGAAAAATAAATAAAATTCATTTAAAAATATATAATAAATTTGAAAATGCAAAATTTAGATATTGTAATTATAATTATAAAATATAGAAATAATTTAATATTTCTAATTAATATTCAATAACCTATCATTACATTATATTTATAGAATCTTCAAACCAAAATTCTCTCTATAAATGTTGATAACTAAAATACATAAATCTATCAATTTAAAATTTAACATTAATCTCTCCAAAAATAAATATTTTTTTGTATAAAATCATAACTTTCATTCAATCAATTTTTTTGAAAAAAAACATAAACATAAATATTATATAAATGGTTTTCATTACTAATTATATTAAATACATGATTTTTATATTTGCAATAATAATATGGTTTTTCATATTTTTTATAACTATATAATGGGTTTTTATTGTTAATTTATTTTTCAACCACTACCGTTTCTTCTAATCAACCAGTCATAAACATCCCGCAAACGCACCCATTTTTAATCGTTGCACCAGTCGTATAAATCGCTGAGTAACGCTTCAAACTGCAACCGCCTGCTTCCGCTAACTCCCGCAACCACAACCACAATCGTTACTGTTTATAGTTTGCGTTTGGTTCTAAATTAAAAGATAAAATCTAGTTAAACACACTATAGAAAAGATCAGTAACGCTGATTTCTTTTGTGCTAAGTCATTTAGTACAGAAATCGACTTCTTAATTTAACAAAAAGTTTTTTTTGATAAGGAACAACAAATCAAACTTTAAATCACAACTGTGCTATGATGGTCATTGCAAATTTTTTTGCATCTCGTGACTTTACCAATTAAATCATGTGTGCATGTTTTGGGCTTATATATATATATATATCTAAGTCAATAATTTGAGGCAAACTGTTGTTTCGAGTTGTGTTTATGTAGTCGAGTCAGATTAACAGTATGTTTTGTGTATTTGGGCTCCTCAAGCATGAAGCTTGGGACCGTATGTTGCGAGTTGATAAATGAAACACAAACCAGAGAATTAGATCATAATTAGAGCTTTATGGATATTACATAATTTGATGTCTCTATCTTGTTTTCAAATTAAGGAATCTACAAACATAAGTGAATACACTAAAATATGACGATCCTCTAAAATCTTAGGAGACAAAAATATTTGAATGAGATGTGCTTTTTCTATAGAAATGTCAGATAAATCAAAATAAGATAAAGTTATGAACAAAACAGATCCAACGAGTGTTTTTTCACAAAAAATCCACCAAAAAACACAAAACAACCCAATAGACTTCTCTCTACGTTGCGATCGATCACCACAAACTTTATAGGAAAAGAAAAAAAAAAAGATACAAAAGACACATAAGAAAATATAAAAAAAAACAAAAATACACCATCTCACATCTCTATGGTCTCCCTAGTTGGGGAAGGGTTTTAACCATTTATCCATGGGACAATAGACACAGAAGAAAATATCAAAAAAAACAAAAATACACCATCTCACATCTCTATGGTCTCCCTCGTTGGGGAAGGGTTTTAACCATTGATCCATGGGACAAAAATACGTAAATGATTGAAGCTCATGCAGAGCGTCTCAACGAGTGTTTTATCAATTGAAAAGACATCTGAAACGTGTAAGAGGAGATTTTAGCACCAAAAAAAAAGTGTGAGAGGAGGGAAGAGGTAAACGCCATATGATGTGGTATTTTAACCAAATGGTTGTAGCCTAGCGGTAAAATGGCACATCATAAGGCGTTAATCTCTTCTAATCTGAGTTTAGATTTTAGAGAAAAGATATGATTTAAAGTTTAGATATAAATTTAGGTTAGAAGAATGAGTGACTATTTAAAGAGATGGAAGGGTAAAAATTTATTTTACTGCAAAGATAGAAAATCACATTTCTGTGTTCGATACACTGTATCGAAAGATATTTTATCTTATCTACAAGATTATTTCCATTAACATAGAAAAATCTTATCTCTTAAAGTATTTTATTATTTGTTTATGCTGAATAAATATTATAAACCATAATGTAAAAAATAAAAATTATAGTTGGAAAAAATAAAAAAGACTTAAAAAAGGCACATTCATTTTTGGGGAGAGAAAGAAAGAAGTGTTTCCACCGCTTAATGGTTAGTTATTTTGAAAATTTTGTCAAACTAAAAGTTAGATAAACACTTTCGCATAAACGGAATTTTTTATATAAAAAGTAAAAAATATTTTTAGCTATAATTTATGTTATTTGCATGTTAATTATTTATATATAGTTCATTTTTTTTTTAGTTTAGCATCATATAAATGGAAACCACACCCATTATTAACTATTTAACACTAAATTATTCTACGCCCATTATTAACTAATAATACGTTTCGTTAAACTCATAACATATATAATCATATGTTAAATAACATGTTATTATTTGTTAATAATGCATCATATTTATGTAAAACACGCATATTATTAACAAATATCTATAGGATGTGGTATTTTTGGCCATCTATCCTTATTATGTGTATCGCGTGTATAGTGAACAAACATGAAGCCATTTATATTATATATATATATATGATATCTCTATCTCTCTCTATATATGTATCTTATTGTATAAAAGAGAGTTCTTCGAAATTGTAACTCAGGAGATAATGACATGTGTCTAATATCGATCGAGATGATGACATGTGTCAAAATACTACAATTATGTTAAACCAATAAAATAAAGACACATTAACATATTTTCTTACTGTTTCATTAACATATTTCTAAAAGATAAATCAAACTCTAATGTAAATTTATATATATATATATATATATACCATTAAGTTAAACAACAACAAAAGGCACGTTAACATATTTTTTAGTGTTTAATTAACATATTTCTTAAAGCCAAACCAAAAACTATATATGCCAAAATGTAAATTATTAAAATAGAAAAAGTGTTAAATCTAAAAAAATATTAATACTTCAATAAAAAGGCACATTACCTTATTTTTACCTTATTTCTGATTCGCAAAAAAGAAAATTATATAAAGCTTTTCAAAAAAAATTCAAAAGTTTATATAAACTATTTTTTGAAAGGTTTTTCAATGAATGCAAAAATCTTTACACATACTTTTCATCATAATTATAGAATATTTCAATATAGCTACTTTCAATGTTTTTAAAAAGAAAATTGTATGAAATCTCATAATATAAAGTTGTATGCGCACCAAACTATAACTCACAAGATTACGACATGTGTCATTGTTAGTTTAAATTGTGACATGTGTCAATAAAAAAATCATAATCTATATTATTTACTTTTTAAAATCAAATTGTAGTCTAATTTAAAAACTAATAACAAATCAAAATAAATTGTTCGAAAAAACGGAATTAATGAAAAAAGTAGTCATAACAAAATTAAGGCAAAAAAATGCATAAAAATTAGATAAAAGATAGTCAATGCAATTGGAAAAAAGAAATTAAGTGTCGACAAAAAAAGTATAGTTGTCATCATGGTCGAATAAACTAAGGAAAACAGTTTTCATCATACTTTTCGGATAATTATAGAATATTTCAATATAGCTACTTTCAATGTTTTTAAAAAGAAAATTGTATGAAATCTTATAATATAAAGTTGTATGCGCACCTAACTATAACTCACAAGATTACGATATGTGTCATTGTTAGTTTAAATTGTGACATGTGTCAATAAAAAAAATCTTAATCTATATTATTTACTTTTTTAAATCAAATTGTAGTCTACTTTAAAAACTAATAACAAATCAAAAGAAATTGTTCAAAAAAATGGAATTAATGAAAAAAGTAGTCATAACAAAATTAAGGAAAAAAACTGCATAACAATTGCATAAAAGATAGTCAATGCAATTGGAAAAAAGAAATTAAGTGTCGACAAAAAAAAGTATAGTTGTCATCATGGTCGAATAAACTAAGGAAAACAGTTTTTATACCAATTAAAAAAATTAGACAATACAATAAAAAAACAATTAAGCTTGAAAAATGGTATAATTGTCATTATGTTCAAATAACAAAATATTGTTACTCAAATAAAAAGGTATAATATCATATTTTCAATTAGTAAACGAAAATCTATAATTTATATAATACATGAAGACTGTTCCCAATTTTAATATGACATCAATTTATTTTATTCTCTTAATCAATCGAATTATAAGTTGAAAGTAAAAATGATACAATATGAAAAGATTTTTTTTTTTTTTTTTTTTGTCAACATGAAAAGATTATTTATGCAATTAAAAAAATTATATGATAATTATACGGATTTCAATTTATAATTACGGGTTTTAATTTATAATATAATTATACAGATCATAACTATATAGATTATCAATTTTAAAATATAATACCCGCATATTATGCGGATCATAATCTAGTATATTATATCTATATATATATATATTCTTCGGTTTTATTATAAACGAGTATAACAGCTATGACATTTTACATATGACTATTGAAAGTTAAAATCTTCCATAACTCCTCATTTCAATCTTTCTTCATCGTACAAAGAATTAATCAAGCGGAAAAAAAGATAACGGGAGTTAGAAAAAAGGTCGAGAGAGCAGAGAGAAAATGAGAATTAAAGAATTAACAATGCTACCTAGCTAATATATAAACCTCCCTTAAAATGATACCAATACATATATTTCAGAATACAATTTCCAACTTATGTAATGCCGTGTTGAAATCTTTATTTAACTGATTATAGTTTTCATTTCTTCTGAAAAATAAAATCTGGTTTAATACAGTGGAAAGATAAAATTTAACTTCCAAAATCAACAAAACAAAATTTGATACGGAACAAAAAAAATCACAAGCTAGTGTTTCCATGATATCATCCCATTTTTTACATCTTGACTTATGTCTCACTCTGGAGATGCATATCATTGCATTGTGCATCTGAGATCTCAAGTCAGTTTAGCAATCAATTTCCGTATTTTGGCTTCTTCATCATAAATCCAAATCAGAGACTTAGAGATAATAAACCAATAGCAAGCTGGATATATATATGACATAAATTGATATCTTTAACTTGTTTTCAAATTAAGAAATCTTTAACCGTAAGTGAATCCATATATATTCGAATAAATAAAACCATCATGACAAGTGATGCTTAACAATTTGATTCTGAAAAGTCCTAAGAGATAGACAATAATTTGAATGAGACCTACTTCCTCTATGGATGTAAGATTTAACCATTTCATGAAGTGGTTTTAAAGACAGAGGCAATAGAAATTAAAGAAGCACACAAGAGAGTTGCATCAAGGTCTAATGGTTTTAATGGTACCGATGTCATCAGAATGTATTAAATTAGAGAGGGATCTATCATTTCACTAATGTATATACTGATATGTGAGAGAAGAATCTCTGTTGACAAGAGTATTTCCATGAGTTGCATTATATGCATGCTTAACCTGTTTAGGGGGCTGAGTGGAAGCCAATGATCCTCCCATATATCAATTTGACGCCCATTACCTAATATCCAATGTATACTATGCGCTATAAGTGACTTACATTGCACAATACTACGCCATGCATGACTGGATTATCTCTAAAGCTCACCCTCTAATTAAGAGAGTTTTTTTAATCATATAGATATATAAATTATGATAACAATTACACGAACGATTATACAACGGACAATTCTAACTTTGACATGCGAGACCAGTCTGAACGATTCTTTTTGCACTACGCTGAAAATCTCTTGTCAATTTTGCTTCCACTAACTCTTTTGTCAAACCATTGGGATCGTGAATTCCAAGACCTCCTAAGTGTTTATGTCATTGATCTTGTTCTAGATTATCTAAAGAATTTGATGTTTGTCTTTAGAGATTAGCCACCATGATTTTCTCATGGCATTTGTGATTTGGTGATGATTTTCTTACAGGGAATGAAGCAAGACATACAATAGGACGATAGTGAAGTGACAAAACTTTTAGCAAGACCTCTTTACTTGCACGGGAGAACAAGTGTGAATGCCAATTCTCTATTTTATACGAAACCTTTTTCTAAATAAATGAAAAAATATTATTACACCTTTTCTTTGCAATACATTCTAGCAATCCAAGATATTTTTCAAACCCTTTTATTTAATAGATACTAAGCAATTGTGTAAGAGATGTTTGATGTTGGGATGTTAATCTTTTACCAAAAGTGAGTGCACATTGTTAAGAATTAACTTATTGACCAAAAATATTAAGGATAGCTGAGCAAACGGGAACAAAAGTTGGTTGATAAAAAAAAATGGCAACAATTTTTTTTTGGCGGGATATGTTATTCCCTTTTTGGAGGGGGGGGGGGGGGGATTTGTGGCATTTTATAAGGTAATTTACTTTGGGTTTTAATATTACATCGGAAGGAAAAAAATAGTCTTTAAAAAGTACTAAAATTGGAATCAGTATTGTTCTTTCGAGATGGAATCGATTAAGGCGAATTTCTCGGCTTGAGTTACAGTAACCAGTGTCATTCGAGATGGTTGTTTTAACTCGTATTTGGAGGCGGGTGGTCTTACTTGGCTTCATGATCTTTTGATTCGAGAAGCAATAGTTTAACATCTTTTGGTCTTTATATTAGGTATTGATGTTGTGTTTTTCGTTCTCCTATCCTAATTGTTAAACACTTTGTTCGTTGTTTTACGGAATAATACAAGATGATTAAAAAAAATTCTTTAAATATTTTATTAATCGATTTTGAAGAAAGAAAAAAATTCACAGTTTTAATGTACAAAATAGCAATATATTTATAAACAATATACAATAATGACAAGACATAATAATAAGATAAAAATGGTGATACATCATCACCAATTAGAATAGTTATACAAGCTACATGTTAATACATCATCACCAATTAGAATTTTAAATGTTCCTCTGACATTAGTTTTTTTTTTTCTTTCTGATAATCTCATATATTATAATGGTAAGCCAAAGTCACAACGATTACAACAACAAAGCAAAGACTAAACAAATTTTAATGAAACCCAAAATTTTTCATAGAGACAAATCTATGCTAAAGGAAACAAACACTAAACAAAAAAATGGTTATTGATTAAGAAGGAAAGCGGAAATGCCGCCCTAAGCTCAAATCACATAGCCAAAAGCACTCCCACAAACTTACTCATAAAAACAGAAGAAGCCAAATCTGAGCCAACAAACATAAGCACAGAGTAGAACTTTAACTTTGAGGCACAACTAGAAGCCTAGCCGACCAAAACGCGGCTTTAGCATCCCCTGAACAAGCAAATAGAAGAGGCGGAGAAAAATGCAAGGAGGTAACGACAAAGTAGCAAAGAATTAACAACAGAGCAGCTAACTCAAAGAACTCCGGAAACAGAGGAGACAACGAAGCCAAGACAGTAATAACCTGACCACCGAGTCTAACCAAACCAGCCTCTGAAGCCAACCAAACGCATAGACCACTACTAACACATAGAGCTAAAAACTAACACATCTCCTCAATCAATAGAACCCTAATTCACTACACAATATAAATTCTCGAAACTTCACAAAATGAGCACATCAAACTACCGACCCGAGACAAATCTAGGAGTTGAAAACTCAATACCATATATAAGAAAAGATACCAGTGAAGTTCCAAGAATCAGAGTGATCTGACACTATCACCGCACCGGATAGAAGAAACACCGTCAGAAAAGGACAAGATCGCCTCAACCAAACCGCCCAAAGCCATGTAGATGAGCCATCATCGGAGACCACCGTGATAACCAGAACGGAGGAGATAAGTGGCTACGAAGAGACTGGAATCAAAATCACGATCCATTGCTGCATAGATTTGTAAAATCTCACCAGATCTGAAGCTCCAAAGCAACCACTACAAATCACCACCACTAACCCCAAATTTGAAGAAAAAAACCTACAAAACAAAGCTAAGCATAAAGAAGAGAGAGGTCGAGATGCTTTGACTTTTCTCTGACATTAAGCGATATTTTTTCAACAATTTAAGTGACTTTTTATAACATTTTTATCCAACAATAAAAAACAAAGAGATTGAATCCAAAATGCCCAAAAGCAGTAAAATTAATAGAAAACCATGAATGGAAGTAACTTTTGGTCCAACAACTAAAGTAATTTTTTTTCCATTTTAGAGGGCAGATTTAACCTCATACGAAGAGAGTATTTAAAGTCAATCTTGCTTTAGTTATGGAAGCTACATAACTTCTGGGAATCAAACTGCATAAAAACCTTATATTGTTTTTTTTATAAATAGAAGAGGTTCGAGTTTGGACCTTAATCCCGTCTAAAGGTCGGAACCAGCTTTTGTTGTACCTTATAACATGACGTAAAACATATCTTCCACTGGAACTTGAATAGGAGTACAACAAAACTAACCTCTGTACGCTTAACTATTAGTCTATGACATCTGGTGGTAATTTTTATATTGTTCGCCATTATTAAATATATTTCTTCATTTCACAATTGCTATAACAATGGAGACTCGAGTCAAAAAGAGCAACTCGGACCTTTGAAGTCAAAGCCATGGATCCACTTGGTTACAGTTTGTATTCAATTTTTGTTTTAGTCACAAAATATATTTAGGCTTTGGCTTTGCTGTTTTCTCGGAATTCTTCCTTTCTTTGATTATGTTTTCTTTAATCTATGGAAAAAAACAAATATATGTGAAAGCCTGGAAAAGAAAGAAAAACATAACGAGTGACGTAAATAGAGAGGCAACATTTGTATAACAGTCTCTGGCTTCTTCTCCGTTGGTTGGATCTCTCATTCAACCTCCTCCAATCCCGCCTGATCCACCGGACATGACTCAGTTTCCTCTTCTTGTCAACGCAAAAACTACTCTCTCTTCTTCTCGTTCCCGAAAATCTCGATCACAAACTGCTCTGGTTGAGCCTGTGATAAAGGTTTCTTCTGCTACTACTGCTCAAATATCTCCACTGAGTGACCAAGCTTCCATTCCCCACCATATGGAGCTTGATACTCCACCAAAACAAGCTTCGGTATCTGTGCAAATCCCTAGATCTGACATTGTTCCTGTTACTACTGTTCATGAGTCAACTATTCATGAACAACCTACTTTGCCTTCTCTGGGTCAATCTGATGCGTCTCACACTCCTATAGACTCTCCTACTAAGTTGAATCTTCAGGCTCCCTCTGTGGAAGCAGGGCCGTCTCTTCCCCAAGTGAATACAACTACCTTGGGATCGGGCCTTCCGCAAACACCACATGTTCCTACTACTCCTAAAGGAGCAAATCCTCCTCCTTCCAAGACCTGGGCTGAAGTCACAAGGCACTTGGACGATAACTCTCTCCTCAGTGTCACTACTCCCACTATCTCGGCAAATGGCGTCCCTAGAGTTAAAATACCTAATGCGGTTTTTGCTAGAGGTGCTGAGGCACATAAAGAGTTCTTGGTTGGTTATTTCCTTGGTAAGCCTCCTCCTGTTGGTCTCATTCAAAGCGTAATCAATCACATGTGGGGCAGGGGAAAGAAGATTGAGGTTCATGTTGACTACCTTGCTAGATCGATGTTGGTGCGGCTACCAAATGACCACATTCGTCAGAAGGTGTTGGAAAAGAAGTATTGGCACATAGACACTTCTATGTTCATAATTGTTCCACGATCCACTCCTGCAGCTTCTGTGCCATCAGAATTGGTATCTCTTCCGTTATGGGCACATGTCACTGGAATTCCTTTTGATCTCCGAACTCAATGGGGTCTTAGTCATGTTGGTGATGCGCTAGGGATGCCACAAGATGTTGATGACTTCACAAAGAACCTTGTAAGTCTTAGTGTAGCTCATATTAGAGTTATTGCTGATCTTTCTAAACCTCTTCCAACTTCTCTGGAACTGGAAAGAGACGACGGCCAAGTTATTACTTGTGAGGTTTCCTATCCTTGGGTTCCGCCATCTTGCTCTCACTGTAAAAAGTTGGGTCATAACATAAGATACTGCCCTCAAGTGTCTCAAAAATGGGTTCCTATTTCTAAAGCAAAACATGGAATCCCAGCCACAAAAGAACCAGCAAAGGGTACTCCTTCAAAACTTGTTGACCTGAAAGGGAAAGGAGTGTCACCTGTAGGTGTTTCTGTTGAGGTGTTGCACCCAATTTCAGAAGTTAATGGCTCTTCTTCTCAGACCACCTCTGCGGTAAATATTGATTCTACCCCAGCTAGCCCTGCCTTGGCTTCTGGAACAACCTCAGTTGCCTCTGAAAATGTTATTATGGCTTCTCCGGATTCTATTGTTCCTCAGATTGGTTCGGCCTCACCGTCCTCTCCTATGGTTGATGTGGCTACAAATTGTGTCTTGGCGCTGCCTGTTCACCTAAAACCAACTCAAAAGGTTAGTGATTTCATCACTTCAGGTATAATTCCATCAATTTCATCGTTTTCGACCAAAACAAACAATCCCCTTCCACCATCTCTTTCCCATCAACAACAAAATCTTCCATTACCTGCGCCCCCCATCTCTTTTGAATCAAAGAACCCTTTCTCCACTCTTTTAACCTCCCTTGAATCTGTTGGCACCTCTTCTGCCACAGAAAAAGTTTTTTTTCCTGCTAAGGACTCTCCCCTTATATTTGGGGTGACTTCTCCTCAGCCCCTATGAATACACAACTATCTTTTTGGAATGTCCGTGGTCTAAATGACCCGGATAAGAAAAAACCTTTTGTTAAATGGCTAAGTATCCATAAACCCTCTTTTGTGCTCTTTTGGAAACAAAGATAAAAGAACCCTTTTTGAACCATTTTATGTCTTCTACTTGTAATGGATGGAATTATACCTCTAACCATAACTCTGATGATAATGGTCGCATCATTCTTATCTGGAAATGGCCGGCAGTAGTAAGGGTCCTTCACCAGACATCTCAGTCTTTAACCTGCGAGATTCAGATAACCAATCAAAGGCCCTTCGTTTTCACAGCCATCTATGCTTCAAATTTAAGAGAGGAAAGGAATATTTTATGGAATGATCTATTGCAGCTCCATACCTCTTTTCATCTTGGCAATGTTCCCTGGATTATTGGAGGGGATTTTAACCAAATTGTTCACCCAGCTGAACACTCTTCTTCCCTGGATACTCATCTCACTAAGCCTATGATTGATTTCAGGGATTGTCTACTTGGAATTGGGGTTTTTGACCTTAGATTCAGAGGAGTTTATCACACTTGGTCCAACAAGCGTCCCTTGGGTCCTATTGCAGTAAAATTGGACAGGCTTCTTGCAAATAATGAATGGCTTTGTGCTTTCCCAAACAGTATTGCCTCCTTCATTGCTCCTGATCTCTCAGACCATTCTCCTTGTATCTTGGACCTGGCTGTCCCCTTGCCTTCTATGGGTTCCAAGCCCTTCAGGTTCTTCAATTACCTAACAAAGCACCCCTCTTTTGGTGATGTTGTTGCGATGGGTTGGCTGGATACGGGTCCCTTTGCTGCAGACTTGGCCTCCTTCTACCTGAAACTTAAAGCCATTAAAAGGTCTCTAAAAACCTTGCACAGAGATAATTTCTCTAACATTCACGTTAGAGTCTCTGAAGCTACTCATCTCTTGGAGGCTGCTCAAGTCCGGGCGTTAAACTCCCCATCTACACCCTCTTTCCAAGCTGAAAAGGATGCTCATGATCAGTGGAGGTTCCTATCAGGCATTGAAGAAGAATACTTCAGGCAGCGATCTAGAATCAACTGGCTAAAAGAGGGTGATCTCAATACTGCTTATTTTCATAGGATAATGGAAATGAGGAACTCTTTTAATGCTATTCGGTCATTTACCTTGGAGAATGGTACAGTTGTCTCAGACCCTCTTGAAATGAGCTCATTGGCGATATCTTATTTCAAATCTATTCTGGCTCCGGCTTCTCTTCCTCTGTTAAGGCTGTCAGCAAGTTGGTTCCATGGTCTTACTCCTTACTCTTGCAGTCCCACCATTGCCCTCTCAATGGCCACTGCTCCTATCCCTGCAGAGATTCAAAGTGTGTTAATGAAATTAAATCCTAACAAGGCTCCTGGGCCTGATGGTCTAACTTCAGGTTTCTACAAAGCTTCTTGGCCTATTGTGGGGAACGAACTAGTCTCAGCTGTTTTGAAATTCTTCTCAACTGGCTTTATTCCTTTGACAACTAATGCTACTATTTTGGCTCTAGTGCCCAAAAAGCAAGGAGCTTCAAAAGTTGCAGATTATAGGCCTGTATCGTGCTGCAACACGATCTATAAATTGATTTCAAAAATGCTGGTTAGTAGACTAAAGCCTTTGCTTCCTGATTTTATTGTCCCAAACCAGACGGCTTTTGTTAAGGGCAGACTCCTAGTTGAGAACACTCTATTAGCATCTGAGATTGTTGATGGCTATCACAAAAGCAGTACAATAAAGAAAATAACCATTAAGGTGGACATTGCAAAAGCTTTTGATACAATTCGTTGGGAGTTTATTTTCGGTCTGCTAAGAAGCCTAAGGGTTCCTGAAATCTACTTGAGGTGGTTGGAAGCTTGCATCTGCCATACGAGTTTCTCAATTGGCTACAATGGAGTTATCAATGGGTATTTCAAAGGAAAGAGGGGCCTCAGGCAGGGGGACCCCCTCTCTCCTTACCTTTTTGTGATGGCTATGAATTATTTATCGCTATCTCTAAATCAGGCAGCTAACTCTGGGAGAATAAAGTACTCACCTATGTTTCGCGGATGATTTGCTGATCTTTGTGGAAGGTGATCTTCGCTCTGTGAATCAAGTGCTCCTAACCCTAAATGATTTCAGTGAGAGATCTGGCCTGGCAGTTAGTCTCCAAAAAACGAGCTTCTTCTCGTGTGGTCTTTCACCTACAGAAATAAGTCAAATCAGTACTGCAACAAAACTTGCTCATGCTTCTCTGCCAGTTAGGTACCTTGGTATCCCTCTTTCTAGCAAGAAATTGAACTTGGCAAATTGCACCAACCTAGTACAACAAATAAAGGGAAGACTCTCTAACTGGACTACAAAGACTCTTTCGTTTTCTGGAAGGAGACAGCTCCTATCATCTGTTATCAACGGAATCACTAATTTCTGGACTAGCTCCTTTGTGCTTCCAAAGAAATGTGTTCAGCTATTAAACTCAATGTGCAGTGAATTCCTTTGGAAGGGGACGGTTGGTGCTCATAATTATGCAAGAGTGGCATGGGAAACTATAACCCTTTCAAAGGATGAAGGTGGTCTGGGAATGCGTGATCTAATCTCTTGGAATAAAGCTTGTATTATCAAACTAGCTTGGATTCTGTTTTTCCGTAAAGACTCCATCTGGGCTACTTGGTATACTACAGAGGTCCTTGATGGAAACGTGAATAACTACTGGGTTATCAATACTAAAAAGAAGCACACTCAGTCTTGGTTTTCTAACAAGTTGTTAAAGATGAGGGATCTCGTCTACCCTTGGATCAAAATGGTTGTGGGCAATGGAAGAGATTGTAAATTTTGGACTGCTAATTGGTCACCCTATGGCAGATTGAAAAATTACCTTGGTGGCGCTGGAACGCTCTCTTCTGGAATCAGAACAAATGCTACTCTCGCTGATCTATGGAGAAATGGCAACTGGAGACTCCCTCCAGCTCGCTCTGACCCTCAGCTAAACGTTCAAATCTATCTCTCTTCCCTGCAGTTAACAGATGAAGAGGACAGTTATGAATGGTGTGTGAATGATGTTGTAAAGCAATCCTATTCAACTGGAGAAATTTATAATTTGTTGAAGGATCATCAGCCTAAGGTCACCTGGTTCAAGGAGGTCTGGTTCTCAGCTGGGATCCCTCGCCATCAGTTCTTGGCTTGGTTGTTTGTGTTAAACCGCTGTCCTACCAAGGACAGACTTCTTGGTTGGGGGTTACAGACAAATCCATCTTGTGTCCTTTGTAATGCCGGGTACGAATCTCGAAACCACCTTTTCTTTGAATGTGGCTATAGCTGGTCTCTTTGGACTAACATTAGTCGGCGCTGCGGCATCAATCCTTTTAGTGACTGGGACCAATCCCTTCATTCCCTTAACTCTCTACCTGCAAAGGGAACAAAGAGATCTTTAGCTCTTCTTGGTTGGCAATCAACAATCTATACTCTCTGGACTGAACGGAATCATCGAATCCACCAGTCAACTTTCAAGCCGGTCACCACTCTTCAAAGAACAATCGATTCCTTGATCAGAAACAGAGCCACTAGCTTGAGAATTGAGAGGCCAAAGCTTGCTTCATCGTTGCTCCAAAGATGGTTTGATACATCTGTTTAGCTATCATCAACTGCTCTGCTCCACTGTTGGGATCATGCATTGCCATTACCATCCTCTGTTTTCAACTCTTGATACTCTCTGTTCCTTCTTCCCAATTAGATCATCGATCTGGTTCTTTTAGGGTTCTGAAAAAAAATTTCTTGTTTCCATGGATTGCTTATTGGGTCAGGACTGTAATGGGCTATGCCCAACAACTTTTTCGTTCGTTGTTTTTTAAATAGAAAAACTTTTTCCAAAAAAAAACAACCAAAAAAATGTAATTTTCCTGATTGCACCCGTACCAGGACAAAACCTTAATAGTTCCAAACTAATAATTTCGCTGAAACAACCAAAGCTATCCTGTAGGAGTAAAATCTAAATGAAAATCAGAGGGAAGTGGTCCACTCTCTATGTCAATCATCAATCTTTTTTAATGCTTTGTTTGACATAATTACGTCCTTATTAACCATGGATTCATATTGCGTCCTAAATATACTTATGTCTTCCATTTAAGACGATAAATATTAAACTCTAAATTACAGAGAGTCAATTCCAGGTTAATTATTTGGTACACAACCTCGCACTCAAAATGGGATATAGGTAATTTGAACATTTTCCCTAGAAAGGTAGGCACATGTGCCTTGGTTTACGTGCCACGTGATCAAAGATATCACATTAATTAAAACCTAAGTTTGATTACAAAAAAAAAAAAAAAAAAAAAAAAAAGTTTGGTTACAAAGACATGAAGCATAATTGAACCACGTCATCTACTGATTTTTTTCTTTTTTTCTTTTTTTTTTGTTTTGTCGTCAAAAAATAAAAAAGATTATCTTTTTTAATGATTGATCATTATTGTGATATATAAAAGAAATTCTCTCTGCACTAAATACTCCTTATATTTTATATTAGTTGTCATTCTACACTCTTTTTCTTGTTTCATATTAGTTGTCGTTTCCAATTTTCAATATAAATTTTGGCTTTAATTACCAAATTTAAACTTAAGTCCTATGAAGAATACCAAAAGTTAATTTCATTTTTAAAGGTATACTATAAATTTTATTATGTTTTCTTAATATGTGTGAAACAACCTAAACTGACAACTATTTTGAAACAGAGGGAATACCAACATCGTTGGATAACAACTTAGCAAGTTTAATAGAAAGCTTAACAAGTAACTACTATAAAACCGCATCTTTTGAAGTTGTATTGTTTTTTTTTTGAATGAAATGTTAAATTATATTCCGACCCAAAAAACCATTTTTTACAATGAATGCAACTTGTATTTTAACTACACAACTATCATTTTGATCCGATAATCAATCCTTTTATGCGTGCCTCGTGGCAAACCATTCCTCGAGTCCATCTTCATACGAGTGGTCTCCTAATAGCGTGATTGAGCTCAATCGGTTCCTTACTGTTTTGTCGATGAGTTTTGAGATGGTTGTTGCTTGAAGCGGATCTTTTCCATGCCTACGATTATTTCTCTCTTGCCACAAATGGTAGGTCGCTGCTTGAAAAGTGTATCTGATAACGAATCTTTTCGTGCCTTTGAAGTTATCATTACTAATCATTAATAGTAGGTCTTCCCACCAGACTGTATATCGCACACCAAGTAGTATCCCTACGAGTTCCTTCCACACCAAGGATGAGTAACTGCAGGCAAAGAACAAATGGTCACGAGATTCCTCTGTACCATTACATAAGGCGCAAACACTTGAGCTAGCCCATATTCGAGTTCGGTCTCCTGTTGAGAGACGATCCAAAGCCGCAAGCCAAATAACAAACGAGTACTTTGGTGTTGCGTGGGTAAACCACACACCTTTGTACCAATTTTTTGTTGGCTTTTGGTTTCGGATTAGATCCCATGTCCCTTTTGTAGTAAACTTGGCCTTGAAATCTCCTCTCGCATTCCTCCATTGATGAATATCAGCCTCCTCTGTTCTCACTTGGGTAATTCGTGATATCTCCTCTTCTACTTTATTCAGAACCTCCATCCGGTGCCATCTCCTCCTATGGTTTCTCATTACATCCACAACAGTTGAGTACATTGGAATACCCATATCAATGGTCCCCCTTAACCCTACCACATTACTCAAAGTCCCCATGGAGGACCAATTATCCTGCCAAAAAAACGTTGTTTCACCAATTCCTAATCTCCACCATGTGAAATGTTTTAGCTTTCTCTCGGTGTTTCAGCAACTTCCTCCACATCCAGGATCCCATTGTTTGTGACTCTCTCACCATCCATAAAGATCCTTGACGAAGTAATGAACTCCTTATCCATCGAACCCATAATGAATCCTTATTTGAAGCAATCCTCCATATCAGATTCATGCAGCTCACCTCATTGGCTTCCTTAAGCATTTTGATCCCCAGTCCTCCTTCTTTCTTTGGTTTACACACATCACTCCATGCTACCTTCGATTTCTTTGGGTTTAATTATGGACCAGACCACATGAATGATGCACACAGGCTTTCAATCTTCTTCACACACTGATTTGGGAGACGAAAAGCTTGAATCCAGAAGTTGATGGTACTCCCAATGACCGAGTTGAGAAGTTGCAATCGACCAGCATATGATAGGTGCCTTGAGGTCCAAGAGCTCATTCGCAGCCTTAGCCTCTCAACAAGTGGCTCATAATCACTTGCGCTCATCCTTTTAGTTAACAAGGGTAAACCCAAATAACGAACAGGAAGAGAGCCGACCGCAAATGGGAATTGTTCTGTAACTTGATCTCGACTTGCCTCGGAGACTCCAGCTAAATAGAGTGTAGATTTCTCTATTTTTATCTTCAAACCTGAGTACCTTACAAATTCCCCAAATATCTTTATTGTTTCTTCTATTGAGCGCTTTTTTCCTTCAATGAAAACCATCAAGTCATCTGCAAAACAAAGGTGTGTAATCTATAGATTCTTACACTTAGGATGGTAGCCAATTCTTTTCTCCCTTGCAGCCTTATCAATTAGACAAGAGAGGACATTCATACAAATAACAAAGAGATATAAAGAATACCCTTTCCTTTGTCCCCTTGCACTGCCGAAATAGCCTGCAAGTTCCCCATTAACTTGGACTGAGAAAGATGTTGTGGTGATGCACAACTTGATCCAATGTATGTACTCATCTGGTACGTCTATGGCTGATAGCGTATTCAGCAAGAAATCCCACTGGACCGAGTCGAATGCTTTGGAGATTTCAATTTTCATAGCACACCTGGGTGATATCGATTCTTTGTGATAATCTTTTACCAACTCCGTAGCGAGTAAAAGATTTTCCATTAATAGTCGATCATTTACAAGCGCTGATTGATTTCCCATGATAAGCCGTGGCAACAATCCTTTGAGTCGATTCACCAAGATTTTTGATATGACCTTGTATAACACATTGCAACAAGAAATCGGTCTATAGTCCTTCATCTCTTTGACAACATCTTTTTCGGAATCAATGCTAATATTGTTGAGTTCACTCCTTTTGGGAGGAAACCCTTAACAAAAAAAGACTTGATTGCGACCACAAAGTCCTTCCCTATGATTGGCCAAGAGTCTTTGAAGAATTCACTGGTAAAACCATCCGGACCTGGTGATTTATCATTCGGCATTAAGAATAGAACTTTCTGGATTTCCTCATCTGTTACTTCTTTAATAAGACTCGCTTTGTCCATCTCGGAAAATCTAAATTGGAGGAGACTTTGTATATCCGATGTTGCCATTCCCTCATAATCTGTTGGCTGTTGATTAAGAAAATCCCAAAAAACCCGTTATGCTTCAGCCTTTATCCCATCTCCATCAGCCACATTCTCCCCCGTGGGTGTTGTGATCTCCTTAATACAATTTTGCATTCGTCTCATCTTTATTGAGTTGTGGAAATAGGTATTATTCCTGTCTCCCACTGCCAACCAATGTAGCTTTGACTTCTGCTTTAGGTACCTTTCCTCTAGATCAGATAGATGTCGCCATTTCTCATAGACTAGAGTTTCTTCTGTCATGGTCTGCGTATTTGGACATTGTAAGGTTTGATTTTGTTTGAGGCAGAGGTCTTCATAAGCAGATTTTGCGCGTTTTGATAGGTCCCCCAACTTCTCCTTAGTTAGTACTCGAAGTGTAGGCTTGATAGCTTTTAACTTCTTGGACAATCTGTGATGAGATGAGGAAGATATGAATAGTGGTGTAGTTTCCTCCCAAAAACCACTCACCTTGGGCAAGAACTGAGGCATTTTAGTCAATGCATTGACAAATTTAAATGGCTTTGTTTTCTTCATAACTTCTCCATCCAAATAGAATCGTGCTCTAGAATGATCAGAGCATCCTCCAGCTACAAAAACACAATAGAATTATGGAAAAACATCCATCCATTTATCATTAACTAGAATACAATCCAATTTTTTTGCAAATTAGACCCTCCTGTTGTTTGTTACACCAAGTTAATCGAGTACCCTGATATCCCAAATCCGTTAGAGAGCAATATAGTACCAGCTCTCTAAAGTCCATCATTCCTTGAGAAGGGAGCGATGCCACATAATTTGAGTGCTCATCGCTTTGGAGGATTTCATTAAAGTCACCACTTATCATCCAAGGCTTATTTCTAAACATTGGTGAGTCCTGATGATTCCTCAAATCCACCCATAATTGCTTTCTTGCTTCCACTGTATTGTGAGCATAGATAAAAGTACAAAAAAACTCCTCTGTTTTACCCTCCAACAGAACCGAAACCGTAATCAATTGATCACTCTTCACTATTGGTGTGATCCTCACACTGTCCCTCCAAACAATCCATACTCTTCCTAATCGATGATGTTCATAATTTGATAAAAATGACCATCCATGAAATACTGACTCCACAATACGTTGAGCCTTATGCTCCTTTACCTTTGTTTCCAACAAACTACCAAACTGAAAATTACTCTGGTTCACCCACTGTTTCATAAGGGAATGTTTTGAGATTTTGTTGAAGCCACGCACATTCCAACAGAAACCTGACATAATTATTTATGTTTGGGTTTACGTCTGCTCGAAGCACTAGTGAGATTATCCCTAGTGTTTAGAGTAAAATTCTCCTCAAGATACTTGTTCGTACCCTTCCCTACCCGAGGTGGTGGAAACCGAACACTTGTGTCAGTGTTCTTCTTACTTAACGACTTACCATCCTCCTCATCTTCTTCAATTTCCCCTTCCTCACTCTCCTCCACTTCCTCTTCGTCAGACTCCTCTCCACCTTGATTATCCGATTCTTTCTCATTCTCCTCTGTTTCTAGCACGGCAAATCGGGAAGGGGATCCTAGTGCCTGAATTTGTTGTTACTTATCTCCTGCTCTTCCTACTTTTGCAGGGGAGATGGTAGACCAGCTAGTTATTTGGGGATTCTCTTCCAAGGTAGTGTTGTCTTCGACCCTGTGCTTTCCTGTCTCCAAATCTTTATCAATACTCTCTTGTACTCTGACTTCAGGGGTACGAGACATTTGTGCTTCATTTATTTGTACATCCTTCTCAATTCTAGTTGAGTCTTTGGCCAATTCCTCTACAACCTTCTCCATTCTCTGAGCTAGAATGACCTGCTTTGTACAAGCAGAGCTTAGATGACCCCAATTGAGACAGAGATTACATCTAGCTGGCAGCCTTGGGTAAATGAATTCAACCTCTGCATCTATCCCTGTTTTTGACCAAAACCGATATGATTTTGGAAACTCCTTAGTTAGATCAACGTCAACCAAGATTCTTCAAAGCTTGAACAAAGTTCTGTTTCAGGATGCGGGTTTACCCACTGCACTTGCTATGAACCCTAGACCACTCCAGGAGAACATTCTATGGGGAACTTTCTTGAGAGTGATCCACATTAGGAGAACTTTTAATTCTTCCTCTTCCTCTTCTTCAATTGGAGACCATTTTGATAGTCGCATCGGAACTCCAGCGATATCCCATGAACGTCTGTTTAACACTCTTTTCCTTGTAGCTGCTTCTTTGATACGAAACTTCACTGTGTTTTTGTTCACCACAAACACGTCGATACGGATTGATTTGTCACCTAGTGGCCAAATTTTGTTAACAATTACATGTATTTTTGCTACATGAGGAGCATCGGCCACAAACTTCCCTATTAAGAAATCCTCCCATAAGGGTACTGATTGTTGAACCACTTCATCCGGAATTTCCACCTCTCCCATACCATTCACAAGAGCCCCCACTTCAATTGAATGAACTGTTAAACTTGATTTATTTCTTACGACATTCGCCCATGTTGACTTCTTCTCGTTCACCACCAGACTCTGAGCTCCTTCTCCTTCCGGAGGCGGAGTATTCGGCGTTTCCGGCGCCGACATCAGCTCGAGAAACCCTAGCTTGATGCCAAAGTTTGTAAAACCCTAATCACCTTTTTTAATCATTTGAAGTTGTATTGTTACTAAAACAGAATAAATTTTTGAGGTTGTATATATATTATTACTAGGTAATTCTCTCAGTACTAAACCTAACAAATTTGTATTGGTTTAAATTTAGTATATTTTATCAAATTTATACAGATCTTCTGCGGTGGTGCCACATGGACCTATATATATGCTATATATTCGGCTGCACTAATTCCTATTCTCTCTGTTGCATATTAGTTGTCATTCTAACAATAATTGTTTGTTTCATATTATTTGTCATTTTGTATTTTCAATGCAAATTTATCACAATTTTTCCTTCTTTTACCCTTAAATTTCAGCTTAATAATTACTTATATCAAACAAAATAGTGTATTAATTAGGAATAAAACAGAAAATTTAATTATTTTCTTAATTTGTGTGAAAACACCTAGAATGATAACTAATTTGCAACGGATGGAGTAACTGATTAGGTCCATACATAACAAGTCCGATTTTTCATATTTCTGCAATACGATCAGATTGAAGATAGACATTATCTTCTGTTTGGATTGTAAATTTTAGACAAATAAATAGATAAATTCCGGCCTCGAGGTGGCTCGTCATAGCAAGTGGGCAAACTTCGCACGTGAGATAGATTTGTCCACAACCGCCACGTGCGAGAAACACAAAGTCTCGCCTTCCTTTTCCTATAAAATGGCGCATGTCAAAGCTTATAAGCCAACGGAAAATCACATTTCTCCATTACAAAAACACATACTTGTCTTTGCGAAAGAGAGAAAGAAAGAAAATGGGATCTCATGCTGTTTATAATGGACAAAAACCACACGTAGTTTGCGTGCCTTACCCGGCTCAAGGCCACATCAACCCGATGATGAAAGTGGCTAAGCTCTTCCACATCAGGGGCTTCCACGTAACCTTCGTCAACACTGTCTACAACCACAACCGTCTCCTCCGTTCCCGTGGGGCCCACGCCGTCAACGGGCTTCCTTCCTTCCGGTTCGAGTCCATCCCTGACGGTCTACCTGAGACAGACGTAGACGTCACGCAGGACATCACTGCCCTTTGCGCGTCCACCATGAAGAACTGTCTCACTCCGTTTAAGGAGCTTCTCCGGCAGATCAACGCCGGAGATGATGTTCCTCCGGTGAGTTGTATCCTATCCGATGGTTGTATGAGTTTCACTCTTGATGCTGCGGAGGAGCTTGGTGTCCCGGAGGTTCTTTTTTGGACCGTTAGTGCTTGTGGCTTCATGGCTTATCTACACTTTTATCGCTTCGTCGAGATGGGTTTATCTCCTCTAAAAGGTACGTATATTTCTCTTACATTGATTAATGATTTAATTGTTGTTATAATATTAAACTTGACGTAAAATATCTTAAGAAATGGCAAGCTCTTTACGTGTTTTTATAAAACCCAATTAGCTACTCCCTCCGGTTTTTTTTAATTGATATTCTAGAGAGAAAAAATTGTTTGTAAAAGATTGATTTTTCACATTTTTTATGCATTTTTAATGTAATCATAATATCATAATGATGAATTGTAAAGTTCAACACATATTAATTGACTTTACTGATTTACTATTGGTCAAAACTTATGGAAAACTGTTTAGTGCAAAAAATAAGACATTTATAACTAAGTATTAATGTGTTTTCTTAATATGTGTAAAAAATCTAAAACATCAAATAAATAAGAACGGAGGGAGTAGTATTTAGCGAATAGCCCATAGACTAATAACGTACTTAATCTAATATACTCATACTGGTCATGTGTTAAGGGGTTTTGCTATATATTATGGTAGTTATACCGGTACTTGGGATTTTATAACGTTCATTATGAGAAAGGTTAATAACTGATACAAATTGAATACGAGTGATTTGAATCTAAGTTGATATCTAATTAAATATGGGATGAGAAATTGGGGTGATAACTTGGATATAAAGTCATTATTTAAACCTTTTATTAATTCGAGTTAACAAAACATTTAAGAAATAGATGATTTGGATAAGTTGGAAAATAATCATACAAAAAAATTACTCCATATTCAGTCTTTCTCCACATTATTACAATAAGTTGAATAATTTCACACGGATACTCATTTTAAAATATACAAATAGAAACTAGAAAGATCGAAAAATGACCGGTTTAGTGGTAGTCATAATAAATCCATAAAAATTAACATTATCTCATCCGAGATCGAGTCTCATATCAAACAAATATAAGAATTAGGTTAATGAACCGGTTGTAACCAAAATAATGACAAAACAAAACAAAAAAAGTCGAGTGGACAACCTTCATATCAAACAAATTGATTAATAATTGTAATAAATGTCCTGCAAATGATTTTTAATTTCCATGAGTTTGTATTTTTATTGTTATTTGTTTGATTGTTTCTATGCGAAAAAATAATCAAGAAGACATCCTTGTAAATTTGTTTTAAAGCATTGATATCCTTTCAACCGTCCGCTTCCTCTAGCTTCTGCTCTATATATCACCATTAATGCGAAACAAAATAATTTAATGTGGTGAATTCCTGCTGTATCCAAGATCGAACTATAGGTAAACTATCATTAATATATTCGTGAGAAAATAGAGTTAAAATAGTAGTAACATTAGGTGAACTAGCATGTGGATAAATGATTGTGTGGGTTCAATTAAAAACATAGATGCATAAATATGGAAATTCGATCACGACAACAGATAGTTCAGTTCTTTTTTTGGTCAACAAATAGTTCAGTTCAGTACAGAATTTTAGATATCCAGTATCTTAGAGCATGTGCATTGTAGACATCCATCATGAGTGTCTAAAGTATTTTAAAATTAAATTTTATTAAATTTTATTAGAATGAATGTTTAAAACCACAAAATGGATCCTATATTAGACACTTTAAATGGTTTTAAACACTCATTCTAAGAAAAGTTAATTAGATTTAATTCTAAAATACTTTAGACACTCATAATAGGTATATGCACATGCTCTTAGAAACGTTTGAACAAATCCAAAAAGAACATGTAACTGAAAAAAAGAAATAAACCAATAAAAATTAATGCACTTAGGCCAATATCATTTTTTGGTAAGTCACTTAGGCCAATATCATTATCCAGCCTGCTTTTCCCTTAGGTCACATCTATAACCTCTTTTGGCACTAAAATTACACTATCAACGTCGGTCCTATATTGAGCCATATGTAAGTGCATCCGTGCTTTAGTTTTTCTCTTATTAACAAGTAACGGAAAGCTATATTAATAAACGGTGATGGATTTGGCAGATGAGAGTTACTTGACGAAGGAGTACTTGGACACTGTTATAGATTGCATACCATCTATGAAGAATCTGAAATTAAAGGACATTCCTAGCTTCATACGTACCACTAATTCTGATGACATTATGCTCAATTTTGTCCTCCGCGAGACCGAGCGAGCCAAACGTGCTTCTGCTATCATTCTCAACACATTCGATGACCTTGAACATGACATCCTCCTGTCGATGCAATCCATTTTACCACCGGTTTATTCAGTTGGACCGCTACATCTTTTAGCTAACCGGGAGATTACAGAAGATAGTGAGATTGGTAAGATGGGATCAAATTTATGGAAAGAGGAGACAGAGTGTTTAGATTGGCTCGATAATAAACCTCAAAACAGTGTTGTTTATGTTAACTTTGGGAGCATAACTGTTATGACCGCAAAACAACTAGTGGAGTTTGCTTGGGGTTTGGCAGGAAGTGGAAAACAGTTTTTATGGGTGATCCGGCCAGATTTAGTAGCCGGAGAAGAGGCGATGGTTCCGCCAGAGTTTTTAACGGAGACGGCAGATCGGAGAATGCTGGCGAGTTGGTGTCCTCAAGAGAAAGTCCTTTCTCATCCGGCAATCGGAGGGTTCCTTACACATAGTGGATGGAACTCGACACTAGAGAGTCTTTCTGGTGGAGTTCCGATGGTGTGTTGGCCGTTCTTTGCAGAACAACAAACAAATTGTAAGTTCACTTGTGATGAGTGGGAGGTTGGGATAGAGATCGGCGGAGATGTGAAGAGGGAGGAGGTAGAGGCCGTTGTTAGAGAGCTTATGGATGGAGAGAAAGGAAAGAAAATGAGAGAGAAGGCGGAAGAGTGGCGTCGCTTGGCGAAAGAAGCGACAGAGCATAAGCTTGGTTCGTCCGTGGTGAATTTTGAGACCGTTGTTAACAAAGCTTTTTTGGGACAAAGAACAGAGCGAGACCATGATTAATTAAAACCCTAAAATGACCATATAAAAAATATGTTGTATTGTTTCATCGTTTGGAATAATAATAAAATTGGATTTTTCAGTTAATCAAATATCATTGGTACGTAAAGAAAAGATCGGGTGAGATACCTGTTATTCAAAATATACAAGAGAAAGGGTCCTACGTCTGATTACAAATTTTTTTTAAAACTAATATTTCTCTTATTATATATTTATACATACATCCGAGAAAGTATGCGAACAAATGGTATTTGAATCTAGAGTTGCGTTCATTGAAAGATCCGGAAACGAAGTGGTAAGAATCAAATGAGGTTGGTTACTTCACTATCTCTCGACTAAGAGTGAATGCGGTTTTTGATTCCGAGCATTATAACCGAGCATTTTCTCTTTCCAGATTTAATCCATGATGCTTAATTTGCGATAAATGTTAGTGACAACAAGTGTAGTCAGATTTATGTAATGACAAATTCATTGTTTTCTTGTAGTGGATTCTTCTTTCTAAAAAGAATCGTGTCTTCCTACTGTTGAGGCTTTTTGTCTCTCTTCCACTCTTAAGAGTATTTTTGGTTCTATTTGCCGTTAGAGCTTTTGGCAGGAATTTTGTTCCCTCCTAATAAATCCAAAGCTTTTGTAGTTATTTTTTCTTATTATTCGACTATTTGTTTCTATGGTCTTCTTAACTAGTTTATTCAAAAGACTATTAAAGTGGCGGTAGGGTATGTAGTTGTCTCGATTGGTTTGTGTTTTACGGTTTAAGATTTTCCTACGATTCCTAGAGAGGGCTTCCCATAAGCTATCTCCATCAGAACAAATTTGAAGAAAAAAAACAAAGAAAGAGAATTATTAAAAATACGAAAATTATGGTTTTGTTTTTGCTAGAATTAATGCTTTCAAAGAAGCACGTCTTTATCTTTTTATAGATTTGGAATTGTGTTGTCTTGTGGTAGAATTTGTTCATAGACTTGGAAATGCTGAATATCTTCCACAGTCTAATAAATTTTCAACTTTTTGCTTTGTTTTTTTTTACCATCTAATTGTTATTGATAGAGGATAAATGGTGAATTCGGATTGATCTCTTAAAAACCAAGAGAACCCACCGAATCCATTTCTTTTGGACCAAGACATTCTAACATTGCAGTTTAGCTATGGATCCGGAGGCCGTTTCCATTTTCCTCCACTGAGCCAGAAAGAGGATTAGAAGGAAGTTCACTCCCTGAGCCCACCTCTTGTGCCAAAAACCATTGATTCTTTTCATCAGTTATCTTATCAATGATATCATGTGGGGAAATATTTTTTGAGAAATTTTCTCATATACCACACTTAGAAGTTTTTTTTTCCAAAATACCACATTTTTTTAAAAATTCAAAAAATACCACTTTTTATCAAAAGTTCCAAAAATACCACTTTTTATCAAAAGTTTCAAAAATACCACAAAATTAAAAGTTAATTTTTAAGGTTTATAAGTTAGTTTTTTTGGATTTCGATTAACTATTCCCAAATTAGGGTAGTTTTAGGGGGTAGAGTTTGAATTTGAAGTTTAGGGTTTAGTTTTGAATGTAAAAAGTAAATTTTAATTTTGTGGTATTTTTGGAACTTCGGACCAAAACTGGTATTTTTGGAAAAAAAAACTAAAAATGTGGTATTTTGGGAAGAAAAACTTAAAAGTATAGTATTTTTAGAAATTGTCCATTTTTTTTACCTTCAAAGCAGAATTTGTTCATGTTGACACCTATTCTGAATTTTATTGTTTGATTGTAAATTCTTCACCCACATCTACTATATGAAAGCTTGATGGCTCTCTCCTCCATGAGATGTCACATCAGCAATTTAAGTTCTTCTAAGCTTGCCATGTGTACCACTTTGGCTCTTCACCTCCTTTCTTCCTCACTTTACGTTTTGTACTTTTGTGTAGATAGTAAATACTCTTATTTTCATTTTCTAAATTTATACAAACTTTGACTTATAACGCTTCAACGTTTCAGTGGTGAAATTAATCGTCTCATCTTCTTCTTCTTCTTTGCAATGTTTCCGTGCTGGAATTAATAAGAGACCTTTTTGAAGACAAAAAAAAACTTATCATTCAACCTCTAATGCTAATTCTCATCTTCTCAATCATTATTTTTACTAGATCTCTGTTTTGTGGTTCTGGCTTACTTCTATTGCTGATTTCGTTACTAATGCTAATGTTTCCTTTAGGGCTTTTCAGGACTTGAAGTCAAACGGCCCCATCAATTTCTTGGAGTTGGTACAGAAGACTATTTGGGACTTCACAAGATCTCTTAAGAATAAAATCATGTGGAGCTCAAGTCAATTGGCTAATTCATGTGCGTATGGTTGTGATCAGGTCAGATGGGCTGTTTTTCCGCTACAAACATGATAAAGACCGCTTTCATTCTTCGCAATTTGCACCCGCTTACAGTTTCTTTCTCACTCCCACGATCCTCTGTCATCATGCGACCACTCAT
Source organism: Arabis alpina (assembly GCA_900128785.1). Taxonomy (NCBI): domain Eukaryota; kingdom Viridiplantae; phylum Streptophyta; class Magnoliopsida; order Brassicales; family Brassicaceae; genus Arabis; species Arabis alpina. The sequence continues at coordinate 21,682,727 of LT669788.1, read as the reverse complement.
GGTTATGATTGGTATTTTTCTTGTTTATTTATTTTACTTGTCAACAGTGTACGAATCTGTCATATTTTGGAATTAGACGGGACTATGTAAATCCAAATAAGAGATCAACGAAAGTGATGATTAAGTGTCTGGCCATGGTTACACTTTGACATAGCTTTGGCTACTATTAGATCTTGGCATAATATATGTCATGGTCTCTCTTATCTCCTGATTGTGAATATTCAGAGTAATCATTCTAACCAATCCTTTAGAATTTACCATAAGATTCTAATACACGTGAGTGAGCTAAAGAGGAGAAGAATGGAGAGCATTTTTGTCAAGTGAAATCATTTAGTTCTTACTTCTTGATTTGAAAACTTAGATGCTTGTGATACGTACTCATCAGATAATCACTTGATTTTTCATGTTAAAAGTTTTGTTATAGGATATAAGATTGTTAACTTGCTTGGGATGGTGGTGCACGAACAAGGCCTTTGTTTAACATTACAATTGGAGGTTCTTAATGTTTATACAAGGTACCACTTGAAATATTTTATATCTTTGATTACTACTATCTTGTTCATAATCATTTAAAACAGTCATCATGTGTTTGTATGTATCATCATAATAGAACTTTGATAGACTTGCATAAACTATAGAGAAGATATGAATGCAGTTGTCTAAAGACTTAAAATTGGCTTCAAACAATTTCTACTTCCATGGGCATGATCTCAATTCGAGAATGACTCCATGGCTGGTATACTCTTTCCAAAAAATTCAAATTTCAATATTAGAACCCTAAAACTTAATATTTATTAAAAAAAACACATGAAAAAGTTTTGTATCATTTTAAGTATATAGTGTTTCATATTTGGAAAAATGTTAGTGTTTTATAAAGTTGATCAATAACTTGAAATATATATTTCTCTTCCAACATAAGAGAATAATGAATTCAAGTATTTTTACCGGTGTTCATGAGATGAGATATCTTCTGGTTATGAGATCAGGTGATTGGACTATGAATATCTTCTTCCATCTCATTTTTTAAACCTGGCATATAGTGGGATACATGTCGATTTTATGTGGATATATGAGTTTGCTAAGTCGTGCGCTTCAGGATGACTCCGAAGATTAATTTTGAACTTCATTATTGTAGAAATGCAATAACTGTCAATATCTACCTCACTCTTTTTTGGAGATGGATTAAAAGAAAGCAGTATGAAGCTCGGAAAAACAGATATAACAAAGTTCATGGAGAAAGAGAGCAGACTATAAAATATACGAATTGAGTCACTATCTAAAGAAATTACAGAAGGTATAAAAGATCATCCCTTGAGAAATTTGGATAAAAAATCTAGCACTCAAATGTTGCGAATCTGGTCTGGCGCTACATAAAAGGAAGGCACTTTAAACCATTGAATCCGGTTAATTGATTATCTATGAGGATTCATATATACGGTAAAATAGCATTTCTACTAGGATTAAAAATCTTAACGTTTTCCAATTCCATACAGTGGCGAATCTACAAACAACTAAACTAAACCCAAAATTGCCTAATTGTGTGTGTTTAATGATCTATTGAAAATATGCTTGTATCTCTATGTTTTCTACAATTCTATGTTTGTAATGTAATAGTACAACATAATAAAGTGTTTCTTGAAAACAAAAATATGAAGAGAAATGATTTCAAAGAAATAAAAATACGTGGAAAACTATAGAAGAAAGTGTAATGAGGGGTGGAAATTAACAAAATAAAAACATAAATTAAATGGCAAATATAATAGAATGGGGGTGAAGAGGAGATTCAAGCTAGACTTTTTACGGGGTCAAACAGTGGTATTTGCCACTTCGTTCTAATATAAAAGCAAAGAATATCAAAATTTTAGTGGTGTCATTTGACCCTCCTAAGTTGTTAATAGATTCACCATTGATTCCACATACATAAGTAACATTACTTATTTTCATTTTTTTTTGGATATATAACCTGAAGATATTAGACCATTATGCACAAGCTATGAGATTTGGACAGCTTGTTCGTTCTGTTTAATGTATAGCCAACCACGATGCTTATAGTTAAAGTGGTAGAACTCAAAACATAGCTCTCAACTTATCTGTTCAATCATCAAAAGAATTTAACCAACATAATTTGATTGTTATTTTAATTCTACGTTTAAATTTAAATGTACGAAGACATTCATTTAGTAACAAATGGATTATTATACTAAACATCTCAAACATATAAATGCCAAAACGAGGCTGTAACTTCCAAAACGAGAAGGAAATAAATATTCAAAAAGAAAACATAAACAATGCACATGAGATTAATGTAGGTATTTTAAAATTGGTAGAAGTCTTATATATACAAAGAGTCTTACAAATACAGTTTAGATGATCACACCAATTACTTTGTGTTAAGATAAAACAAAAAACGAATAAAATAATATAGGCGCAATTCGACTACTTATAAAATTAAAACTAAATTACGATAGAAATTTTAATTAAACATAATCAAATTTAACAATAACATAAAAACAAATGAAAGTAGAATAGACACACATACATTGATTATACATGTATCTTAATATTATCGGGTAAGATAACAATATAAAAACAAAAACCCTCGCGTAACGAAAGTATTCACCTAGTAATAAATAATACATAAATGTGACCCTCTAGATGGCTCAAGGCACGTGACGTATATTTCATCGCTTAACACATGGTCTCGCCGTTTTCCTATAAATTGTGTAAGGTCAAAGCTTAAACCTACAAAAAACTATTTTAATCACAATTTGTCTTGAGCAAGAGATCTTTCTGGTCCCTCCGTGAAAAGAGTGGAGGTTCTTTGAATTGGTCACAACTTTTAAAGCTTAGACCAATTGCGGAAGGCTTTATATCTTGTAAGGTGGGGAATGGAAAGACTTGTTCATTTTGGAGTGATGTGTGGACTCCTTTTGGTAAATTATGCTCCTATATTGGATCAGATGGACCAAGAAGGTATGAGATCCCACTAGAAGCGAAAGTCTCAGAAGTGGTAACTAATTCCAATTGGACTATCAGAGGTGCCCGTAGCGAAAACATGGTTGAGCTTTTAGCTCACCTTACTACAATTGAGCTTTGCGAGAACACAGATGATACATATAAATGGAGAGATGGAGCCTGACCACAACATGATGCTTTCGAGTTCTCTCTTATTAAACATCAAATGGCCGAGCCTTTCACCGAGATCCAGTGGCACAAAAAGGTATGGTTTTCAGGCCATATCCCTAAGCACGCTTTCATGTTGTGGTTGACTTGTCTTGATAGGTTAGCGACCAAATCAAGACTGGTTCAATGGGGGTTACTTGAGGAAAGTACTTGTGATCTTTGTGAAATCTACAATGAGAGTAGGGACCATTTGTTCCTCAACTGCCTTTATAGTCAATAATTGTGGAGAGAAGGGTTTAGGAGGCTAAATGCTCCTTATATGGGGTTTGGGACTTGGACAATCTTCATCCGTTGGTTGAAGAGGAGTTACCCGAATCCAGCTGAAAACAACTTGCGTTTGCTAATGGCTCACGAAATTATTTATGCAATTTGGAAACAGAGAAACGACCGTATCTTCAACCGTATCTCTATTACTGCTGAGGCTTTGTTTAAGCGTGTGGACCGTGGAATCAGGAACTCTTGCTTCGCTAGAAGGGACAAGTTTTGTTTCGGCGACTCTCTTTGTTTGTGGTTCAAAGGAATTTGATCCTCTTGTAAAATTTTCTTTTTTCTTTCTTTTCTTCTATGGTTTGTGACCTGAGGATGATTTTTCTTTTTACTTTGTAACCAGCTCCTTTAAGTAATCAATCAAAAAAATTAAAAAAAAAAAAAAAAGACAAAGAAAAATGGCATCGCGCATAGTTTGTAGCGCACAAAAATCACACGTAGTCTGCGTGCATTATCCAGCTCAGAGACGCATCAACTCGATACTAAATGTTGCTAAACTCCTTCACGTCACAACCGTTTACTGGTGATAGAGAAAACGATGACATTTCATATTCTATCTCTTTTCTTGCCACATGCATGTATCCTGTGTTGCTTTATTTTTGGCCATCTGCATGTGCTACACGTATGATTATTATATCAATTAAGTTTAATCTAGTCACGTTATTGTTGGAATTTTTCAAGTTTGAGTCTAAGCCTCGCAATCTAGGGTGAACTCGATCTTCTCTCGGGCCCGAGGCCAAGGTATCGACCACCACAGATCTCCATGGTTCCATAAGCCTCTTCCTCCTATGCCGATCTTCTCATCTGAGACGACATGCTTCTCACTCTCGAGACTTCACATGCAATCATTTAGGGATCCATTTTGGAAACTGCATATCGCTTATGTTTCTCTCTCTCCACCGACAAGACTCGGTGAACCACCCCTCATGTAAAGCCATCGATTTTATTTTCGGAGTGGTGATGAGGAGGCTATCCTCGACCGCTCTTCTTCCAAAACTACGAGATCCGCTTCTCTCGGCACCACCACGTGAACCTTCACCGCCACTAGAACCACCAAACCCACCAGATCTCGCTCTCAAGTCGGCTCATTGACCCCCATCTCCTCTCACCGAGCCACATAATCACCACCCCAATGACTCCTCTCTCGTAACCACTTTTTGTTTGATTGAGCTAAGTCGAATGTAAATCCCTGTGTCTTCGGATTCGACGAACCCAAAGCTCTGTCAGCTTCTCCCACACAATTGTGTTGTTGGGCCTATTATGGTTAAAAGTTTTGGCCCATAGTTTAAAGGTTTCGCCATGAGAATTGGGTGATGGGCTTAAGCTAGAAATATCATTGAATTTAACTATTTGCATTCTATTATCGATATTATTATTAATAACTAGATTATGATCCGCATATTATAGGTAATACTTTTAGTGCTATATTCTAAATTAAAATTTCGATTATTTATTGAAAATTATTAATTGTGAGTAAAAAAAAAATAGAAACTGGTTTACTTTATATAATAAAATATTAAAATTGAATATTCAAAAGACATATTCAACATCTTATAAATATTAAATTTGAATCTATTTGATATACGAGACCTTGATATATAAACATCAATCTATTTTACATTACATTGATATATAAACATCAATCTATTTTACATTACATATCTTATATAGATTTTATATTTTCCATTTTTTTAGTTTCTATATTTTACATTACATACCTTATATAGATTTTATATTTTATATTTTCCATTTTTTCAGTTTCTATATTTTTTACTTTTTTCTATTCAATAGTTTCTATTTAAAAATGGAAATTATACTTTTCAAAACAATAAATAAAATAAAATTTTTAATGAATGATACATGTCGAAATTCAATCAATTAGTTGACACGTGTCATAATCTCGTGAGTTACGATTTGGTGCGAATCAAGTTTTATATAATAAAAGTTGTCTTTTTTTTTATAATTGAAATTATTTTTCTACCTTTTTAAGTTTTTATTTTTTTATTTTGCATTTTTATGATTCGTTTACATTATTTTTAAAAATTCATTATGTAGTAAATTTAAATTATTAGAAATTTTTCTTTTTTTTAATTAGTTTTCGGATATTAGAAAGCTTCTTTTTATTATTTCTCGAATTACTTGAGAATGATTTTGTTAGTTTTCTAATTTAAATTTTAATATTTTAATTAATTTTAAATTTTAACACATATCACGATCTAAATTAGCATTTACACGTGTCGAGATCCCGTGAATTACAATTTTGACAAGTTCTCTTTTATATAATAAAATTTTCCTTTTTTCTAATTAGTTTTGAGATATTATAAAGTTTTTTTATTATTATTTGTCGAATTATCTGATAATGATTTTGTTAGTTTTCCATTTTAATTTTTATTTATTTTTAATTAATTTTAAGTTTTATCACATGTCACGATATAAATTAGCATTGACACGTGTCGCGATCCTGTGAGTTACAATTTTGACAAACTCTCCTTTATATAATAAGATTGTTGTTACTAGTGCTATTGTTTGGCAATTACAAAATGAGTGTAAATCCATGACTTTTGTCCCTTTGATGATTCGACCTAAAGTCCTAACGGCTTTAGAAGAAGGCAAAACGACATTCTCGGTAGAGTGTAACTCATTTCCAATGGTTTGAACCATATCCTTAGACTCAAAGGTCCCCAAACTACATGGTGTAATCCATGACTCTTCATTTCTTACCAAAATATTAGAATTTATTTACTTTAACTTCTTAATGGCATTATATGCCCTTTTAACCGAAACTTTGTTTTAAGTTTAATGAAATTTCTTGGTGGTTCAAATATAAAAAAAAATTATTGGAATTTTTCATTGAATATGTGATTTAGAAATGCAGCGATTAGATCTTAAATTATGATTAGTTTACTATAGACAGATCGTGAAGTCTTGAAGAAGAAGCAAGCCAAGAATGTGATGGGTGATCGACCATGTACCACTAGGTGATCGACCGATTCACTCACTCACTGCTTTGGCTGCAAATTCAAATTTTTAAAGCGATTGAGCAGTCCCTATGGATGATTGACCCAATCCCCATATCCAAAAAAGAATGAATTTTTTTTCTTTTTTTGGACGTTATCTTTTAAATATGTCCTAATCGTCTTCTACACCTTTAAAAACAAAGGAGAGGCCACGTCTTTCAAGATGCTCCCATGCTCTTATAGTCTGCAAAGCTCTCATCACCATTTTCAAGGTTCCAAAGCTCTTCATCACCATTAATGATTATGAGTTTATCTTATACTTTTGCTACGGTTTCTCTAATTATGATTGAGTAGTTGATTGTTGGGTTTAGAGGTTTTCAAAAGAGGATTTAGTGGCTTGGCAAATAAAAACTGATAAAGATTTTGAACTTATTTATCCTTGATACATGATTGCTTGATTGATAACCTTGTAATCTGATATATATTGATTTTCTTTTGTTGACAGTTGAATTGAATCGATATGAACTAGTATCAGATAAGCTATGAATGAACTTCTGCGGTACGGTTACCTTTTTCACATTCATAACCTGAATGTTATGAGAATATTATGATTATGAGAATATTATGATTAATTTACGACTGTATTACATTAGTGGTAGACTAGTAAGAACTTTTGTAGGTCACCTGACCTGGAAAACTTTAATAAATAAAATTATAGTACATATAAAATAGATGAGAATCGGTGGCACAATTGGTAGTGTTACGGCCAATGAACCACCATTATCCGGGTTCGAGTCCTTCATATTACACTTTTGTAAATAATTTTGTTTGTTTTTAACTTAATATTGATCTAGGTGAAAATAATTTCTGCTACCGCCACTTGATTATATTTTTAACTAAATCTACGTTTTTAATTCTTGAATAGTTTAATCTATTAACTTGACTCCTACAAATGTATAGTGTGCCCTATTAGTCTCTAGTTGATTTGACTCTTAAGTATTGCAAATTGATTGTTGTGCACTTGCAGTTGGTTTTTGTGTCGGTGACGTAAAACTAAACACACATCATAGATAAAAACGGGTGACAGTGGTCGTCAACGAAATTGATAGTAGACAAGACGGTAATGGATAAAAATAATATATTATAGAAGAAAAATGTATATAATGTTTTTAAGAGAATTGTCTTTTTGCCTTCATCCAAATAGTGAATTGTAATAATTTTTAAAAAGTATTGCGATTTATGGTATTTTTGAAAATTTGTTTTACAAAAATAGTAGTTTTGGATATAATCCCTAAAGTATATTATTTTAGTTTTCCTTTTATATTTAAAAGTTATTTAAAAGTTGTAATAAACTAACATATATTAGAAAGTATTATTTATTGTCTTAGTGAGGGAAGAAAGTTTTTTGCTTGTTTTGTATAGTAGGAAACTTTTTATTCGTTTTCATTGTATACAGAAGATTTATATTTGTTTTGTTCCTTTTTTTCTTTTCTTGACTTGTATAAAACAAAGAAATCATGGAAATTTCTTTTTTCCTCCTTTTCTGTTTTTTTCTATCAGCTACATCTTTTCGAGATTGTTTCACCTCCTCATACAGATATATAATCCTTCAAAGCCTCTCACTTCAATCACAAATTCATATCCATTTTCATATTTCGCTTTCTATCGCAGACGAGAAAAAAAACAATGGGATCTGCTGCCGTTTCTGGAGCACAAAAACCGCACGCAGTTTGCGTGCCATACCCGGCACAAGGCCACATCAATCCGATGCTGAAGGTTGCTAAGCTTCTCCACGCTAGAGGCTTCCATGTCACTTTCGTCAACACCATCTACAACCACAACCGTCTCCTCCGGTCCCGTGGAGCCAACGCACTCGACGGGCTTCCTTCTTTCCAGTTCGAATCAATCCCTGATGGTCTACCAGAGACTGACGCGGAAGCCACACAAGACATCCCTGCCCTTTGCGAGTCCACCATGAAGAACTGTCTCACTCCATTTAAGGATCTTCTCCAGCAGATAAACGCCAGAGACGATGTTCCTCCGGTGAGCTGTATTGTATCCGACGGTTGTATGAGCTTCACTCTTGATGCTGCGGATGAGCTTGGAGTCCCGGAGGTTCTTTTCTGGACAACCAGTGCTTGTGGCTTCTTGGCCTATCTACATTTCTATCGCTTCATCGAGAAGGGGTTATCTCCACTAAAAGGTTTGTATTATTATTTTGATTAATATACTTAATCCATATTATTAATTTTTCCCGGAACAATCACGGTAGTAATAAAATAATAAAAATATATATAAGTAAAAGTAATGACATGATTTTGTAATATGGTAATTATTTGTATTAATAGTACCGATATATCACAAGTTTGGTTCAAATTCGGAAATGCTATACGGCTATACGGCCATCTCGTTAAGTTGGTTAGTAAAGTGAATGTTATTAAGCAATGCTCCAAATCTCCAATATATCATATTGTCCTCTATGCCACTTTTTGTTTGTTATTGTTGGCAATAACCTTTTCTGAATCTGATTTTACACTATGTCACTATCAGCGTAAGATTTTGCATATTGATGCGGTTCTTCAGTTTAAATCTTTAAGTAACATATATTGTATTATTACTAAAAGATCGTGGTGGATTTGGCAGATGAGAGTTACTTGACCGAGGAGCACTTAGACACAAAGATAGATTGGATACCATCGATGAAGAACCTACGACTAAAAGACATTCCTACCTTCATCCGTGCAACTAATCATGACGATATAATGCTCAACTGCCTTATCCGTGAGACGGATCGAGCCAAGCGCGCTTCTGCTATCATTCTCAACACATTCGATGACCTCGAGCATGACGTACTCCATTCTATTCAATCTATATTACCTCTGGTTTACTCAATTGGACCGCTTCATCTTTTAGCAAACAGAGAGATTGAAAAAGGGAGTGAGATTGGAAAGATGGGATCAAATTTATGGAGAGAGGAGGCAGATTGTTTGGATTGGCTCAATACTAAGACTCGAAACAGTGTAGTTTATGTTAACTTTGGAAGCATTACGGTCATGACTGCAAAACAGCTAGTGGAGTTCGCTTGGGGTTTAGCAGGAAGTGGAAAAGAGTTTTTATGGGTGATCCGGCCGGATTTAGTAGCCGGAGAAGAGGCGATGGTTCCACCAGAGTTTTTAAAGGAGACAGCAGGTCGGAGAATGCTGGTGAGTTGGTGCCCGCAAGAGAAAGTCCTTTCTCATCCGGCAATCGGAGGATTCCTTACGCATAATGGGTGGAACTCGACCCTTGAGAGTCTCTGTGGCGGAGTTCCGATGGTGTGTTGGCCGTTTTTTGCAGAACAACAAACGAATTGTAAGTTCACTTGTGATGAGTGGGAAGTTGGGATGGAGATTGGTGGAGATGTTAAGAGGGAGGAGGTAGAGGCGGTGGTTAGAGAGCTCATGGACGGAGAGAAAGGAAAGAAAATGAGAGAGAAAGCAGAAGAGTGGCGTCGCTTGGCGGGAGAAGCGACCGAGCATAAGCTTGGGTCGTCCGTGGTGAATTTTGAGACGGTTGTTAACAAGGCTCTTTTGGGACAAAAATGAGAGTGAGGCCATGATTAGCTAAAAGTCTAAAACCATGATATATGGTCATAAAAAATATGTTGTATTCAAAAATTTGCTTGTTTCATCGTTCGGAATTAATAATAAAATTGGATTTTTCAACTAAATAACTATCATTGGTACGTAAAGAAAAGATTGTTTGAGTTACGGTTGGTACGAAAATAATAAAATTATATCGTTCACCACTAACATTGGTTACGGTTTTGTCCCTTTTTTATCGTAGAGAAAACAAAAATTATAAATTACACAAAGAAGCGGTGTTTCTCGATCCAATATCAAGATCTGTCGTTGATTGCTCCTTGTCCGTTGGTGGTAACTTAATTTAGTGTCCGGTGCCGTGCACTTTTTTTGAATTAGCTCAAGGAAAATCAGACCACTATAAAAAACCATGGCTTTTGTAAGTACCAGTTGGGTGGCAACTTAGTCGCAATTTAGAATGTTTAAAACTATTTTGTGATAGCAATAGGTCATCAGAATCTTTTTGTCGCTAAATTTTATCGTCGCAAATTTGTTGGTAAAGAAAAGTATTTTGCGACTACTATAAACAATAATTTGCAACTACATTTTGCAACGATAAATGAGATCGCAAATCATATGCAACATCATTACGTAGTCATTGTTTTGTGTGAAAATAAGTTGGTATGTAATCACATATATTTGCGAGAACATTGGAACTCTGTAAGTTTCAAAAAAAAAAAAAAAAAATTGGAACTCTGTGTACAGTGTTTATTGCCTCTAATTTTTCTTCCAACGCAGTGATTGTAGACAAACTGCTCCCCCAACTGGTCTGCTGTTTCACTTTCCGAGAATACAGGAAAGTTTTCCAAGTCCATAGAGATATCCTCGGTCATTATGGGGGTGCTTGGTAAGGTGTCTTTTAAGTTTTTTAAAAAATTGAAAACCTTTAAAGACATGTTTTTGCCAAGCATGATTTATTGTCTTAAAAAAATTTAAAGTCTTCAAAACCTTTCTTTAATTTTTTTGTCTTTCATTCCTACTTTTTTTTAAAACCTCGTTAGAGTGGCTTTAAGTTAAAAATAAATCATATATATAATAGCTAACTCTTCTCTTCATCTAAGGTGTCCACATAGGCAAATCATTTTTTTACAATTAATTTTAAATTTAAGTGTCATTTAATTCATGTTTATGTATATTTATTCTTACTTATAGGTACAAAAAATCTAACTAAATATAAAATACAAAAATAAGTCAATAGATAGCTAAAAGTAGTACATGTAAAATTAATTTGAGTATTTTATTGTTGTAAATATAATTTCAATAATAAATGGATTTTATGATAACAATACAAGTTTATATATTCAGTTTCAAAAATTAGAAAAACAAATGAATAAAAATATAAACAACATCAAAGAATCAAATAAAACAAATTTAAATGTATATTGTTGATCTAAAGAGAAATAATATATATTGTTTCACTACAAGGATATTGAACCATCTCACTAAAGATGATGTCATTAATGTATATTTATTGTTACTAATAACTACTACACTTTTTAATTAAATTAAAAAAACGAAAATCAGTAAATATATGTAGAGTTTAAACAAGTAAGTAAAAAATAGGTTAAACAAGTAAAATAAATATAATGTTAAATTATAAACAACGGGTTGACCTTCTTGCTTAAAAGTTTTCATATATATAATCAGTTTAAGAAATTTGAAATATGTAAAATAAATATACATATAAGAACAAATGGATAAAATTATAAACGACATAAAAGAATCAAAGAAAAAAACACTAAATAATTCAGTGTCAAACAATTGTTAAGGAGTTGTCAATCTACAAAAAGAATATATATTATTTCACTAAAAAGCTACTCAACCATCTTAGTAAAGATGAGATAATAAGTTGATAATTTGGAATATATAATTTTTTCATTATGTTATATTTGAATTTTATGGAAGGATGAAAGACAAATTTGAAAGTGTTATAATACCATTATTTGAAAGATAAGAGGTATACACTGTAAATGGTAAAATCAAAATTTTGTCGTTAAATTAATAAAATTATAAAACTCATGTATCACGCGAACGATGTTTTAAGATTATTTGAGTATTTTATTTTATAAACTAAAAATACAATAATGAATATATATCATTTATAATAAAATTCATTTGAAAATAATCAAAACGTTATGAGTTTACATATAAGAGCAATGAATAAAAATGTAAATAAACGACATGAGATATAATAAAACAAAAATAGATTAAATGATTCAATTATTAAGGCATCATAATTGAGATTCCGCCGATTGGTATGAGGCTGAAGGTTTAATGAGAAATAGGATATATGATTCCTCTAAAGGATATCAAAAAAATTCAGGAGAAAGTAAAGTAAAAAATTTGGAATATAAGATTTGTCCAAAAAAAAAAAAAAAATTATTCAATATAATTGAGTTTTTGGAAGTATAAAAGAAAAATTGAAAACGTTGCAATACCATAATTTAAAATAAATAAATAATTTTGAGTTTTGATATATATAAAGTTAAAAAAATGAATGGTCGCGTTATTCATGAATTATACAACAAAATATAGGGAGAATGATATATGATTTTTATGTAAAAGTGTACGCATTTATACACCATGATCCAAAACAATTACCTATTTGATAATTCAATATTTGAATCAATGCTTTTAACACTAAAATCTAGGAAAAAAAAACTTTTAAAGTGTTTAAGAAAAAGTAAATATATTATTATGCATGTTACGCGATTATGATTAAAATATGGTTAAGATAGAAGCAACTAAAAATAAAATAATAAGGTTTTACAAACTAAAAATTATTTATTTAAAATCAAATGCCAAATTGGAAGAATTTCAAAAAAAAAAAAAAAAATTCACACTCAAATTAATGATTGAATATATGATATTACAATATGTTAATGAATGTAAAAGATATATACTAACATAAATACTTTGCAGTACACGTTATATATAATATAGTTTCCAAACATAGGAAAATAACATAAGAACATCAAAAGAAACAAAACTCGCCCAACGGGCGAGTCCAACCCTAGTAGTTTTAAATATTTTATTTTCTCTCTTCTTTTCCAAAAATCATTTAAACTCTTTTAAAATTTATAAATAACTTTAAAACTCAAAAACATTGATTGACTAATTATTATTTCTTTTTATATTCTTTTGAGATCCATTTTTATATAAATCAATAAATTATCAAAATTTTGCAAAATGATGAAAAAACAAAAAATTGCAAACTGAATGAAAAAAAAATCTAAAAATGTATTTATTAATATAATTTTCTCAGATTTATGTGATAAATTATTTTTTTTTCCAATTTTTTTATAAATAATTATTAATTAAACAGTCACAACTTCGAAAGATTATATATTACCAAACAGACTTTTATTAAAATTTAAGATAATAGTCAAAACACTAACAGCCAAAATCTCTACACCCAAAAGTTTACAGCAAAATATAAAGTAAAAACCATTACCAAGCGCCCCCATGGTCGAGTCGATGAATATTTTTGTTCATTTCATATGAGGTGAGTTGTGGAGGCTGAGAAGTACTATCTGAGGTCATCGAAGGATTAACCTCTATATGTGACAGCTTTGTTTGTAAGTTCTGCGTGTATGTCCTTCCAATTTGCTTCGCTTTTCCATCAACATTAGTCCCATCTTTTTTGTATGTTGTCTCTATGAAAACCTCTCTAATTGAAATTGGTCTGCGAAATTCTGTGTCCTACAACAAAAGAAAGACAATGACAAACATGTAGATATTGTAGAAACAAAAACCTCTAACAAAAAGAGCTAGCTTAGGCTAACAAGCAACAAACAGAATGTAGCTAACAAAGAAGATCATGAACATTATGGGAAGAAAAACACATGAAATCTAAGCTTTTCATGTTTGGAGGGTGATCTTCTTACACATTTGAGACTATTGTTGCACATAATTAATAAAATGAAGAATTCAGTGTAAATAAAACTGCCAAATAATAAGAAATACAAGAGAGATATTGTACTAACCATTTGTCGCTGAATTTGCCTGTAAAAGTTAAGTCCAACCACATAAATGTGTATTCCTAGTCCACTACTAAGAGAGTTCTGAGAGTTTGATGCCTTGATGCTCCTCCCCTTAGCGTCATCAGTCTTCTAATATTTATCCATTTAAGTCCGCAAGGTACCATTGATCCATCTTGGTCGCTTTCAGGCCCGACTCAGAGAGTAGGTCAATGCCTAGGGTCACTAACATTTTTTGTCAATTTATGGGCTATATTTTTGTAAAAAATTATATAGACACACCGAAAAAATATTTTGGGCCACAAATAAAAGATTTTCGAGGCACAAATATTAAAAAAAATGGATTCGTAAACTATTATGTTTTTATAAGTTAAAATTATTTAAAATTTTAAATAATAAATATTTAAAAAGGTTTTTGCTTTGAGCCACATATTTTGTTGGACCGACCGTGATCTCTTTTGCATGTCCTTACGTAGTTGACCATCCCTCTTAGCTACCTTTTAGAAATAGCATCAAACTCTTCTTGAACTAAAGGTGTGATCATAGAATTTTACATAAATTGGTAATACAAACATGTGAAAATATGTAACAATAACATTTTCCTTTTCTACGATTATCTCTCGACTTCTATTTCTCCTTATTTTTTATCCTTCTTTTTTATAGCTTCTACAAGGTTTTAAAATTTCCATTTTAAGCTGTGTTTTTGCAGCTTCAATATTATCATAAACAATATTGCATTTTCAGGACTTAACTGTTGCTTTTGTCTCGTTCACTTTGAATTCCAAGGACTTTTGGTTGCATGCTCTGGTGAGGCTCTCACCAGGACCCTGAAAATAAGGGCTGGCGCTAGGTTGAAGCCCGTGAAACTCATGCGTTTTTAAACATCAAAATATAATAAAAAAATTGAAAAAGTATCAATTTTTGATAACTGGTAATGGTGTAGTGGTTATCATGCATTTATATAATGATAGAGATGCCGTTCTCAAAATTTATGGACATCAAAAGTTTTTTTGCTTTGGCAGCTTATTCTAATGGGCCAGGCCTGCATAAGAAGATGGAGAATCTTCATGAACCATGTAAAGAATGTATGTGGTTCAAATTAATTAAAGAAGATACATAAGAGGTAAGCGGGAAATCAGCAATAAAGAGGGCTAACAATATTGTTTGAAGCTACATTGATACATGTATTGTCCAAATAAAAAAAGGTTACATCAAGAACTATGTGACTAAATATTTATTTCAAGATTTTTCTCCTCCACTTAAGAATTCAAAAATGACAAAAAAGTACAGTAGAATCTCTCTCAATTAATATTCTATAAATTAATAATCACCATTAATTAATAAAATATTTCGGTCCTGAAACTCTTATGATAAGATAATAATTTTTTGAAACTCTTATGTAAAATATGGTCCCAATAATAATATAAATTAATAATCAAATTTATATATATATATATATAATTATGATAATGTACTAAAACATGGTTTTAATGATTTTGTTTTGACTGAAAATTGAAATCTCTTTATAGCTTATCTTTAACTTTACTTATTGCATTAAAAACTTTTTGAATTGTTTTCTCGGTATGTATCATAAACTTGTGAAAATTTTAGACAAGTAATTGATTCTTTACGCATAACTCATTCTAAATTTTATACATAAGAATGTGTGTCATTTTAACTGGATAGTGTATTATGATAAACCGTCCAATCTATTGCCATAATCAAACATTTTAATCATAATTTCAAGTTAATGCATGTAATTTTTCAAATGGATTCATTAAATTCCTTAGTATAACATCATTCATAAAACATTTTAAAGAAAATTATTTCCTAAAATAGATTCTCTCTATAAATTAATATTTACTAATTTTATCGATAAATTAATATTTTTTTAAATTCATAATTTTTTAAAGTCTCAACAATATTAACTTATAGAAGTTTTACTGTATATAGTAAAATTTACTCAAAATAAAACTAGAATAAATTTTTTTGAATATAATTTGAATCGATTTTTTTATCTATTCTCAAAGAGTTACCCCTCATGTGTTACTCAAATTTTACAAACTATGAATTTAAGATTTAAATTTTCTGTTTGGATTTAAATAGACTGATCCAAAACCGATTAAGGTTAATGAAAGTTTTTTTTTAATAATTTTTTTTGTCTCTAATATCTATTATATTTTTAAATTTATTGCTATATATGTGTTGTATAAAATAAAAGTAGAAGTGAATGTAGTAAAAAGTATAAAAAATACACCTATATCATAATAATTGTATATTATATTTTGGAGGATCTTTTATTGAATCAATTATTAGGGAAGTTTCTTCACAGTCAGCAAACACGTGAGGGCTGCAAAAATATAATTGGGAGGTGTTTTCCGAGGAATCTCTCATGTTTTAATGATAATGGAGAACACGAGAGAGAGAAAAAAAACACTATGGTAAGTCGTATGTAGTCAAACAAAGAAAAACGGAAAATAAGCAATGTTTTTAAAGCCGGACCGGCGACCGAACCGGACAAGCTTTTGGGTCATGGGTCAATGTGGTTCTACCGGATCGAACCGGGTTTAATAGTTTAAAAAATATATATATATAAATAGTTTTTTTATAACTATAATACCCAAATATATAATAATATCTTTAAATAAACATATTTGTAAAAATTAGTCACGAAGAAAATCATTTGAATAACAAAAAAATTATTCATAAACAAATATTAGTGACAAATAATTAAGTTTATATGTAAAAAAAAATTAAAAACATTAAATCATAACAAAAATTAACTAAATTTAAAACTAGTATTTGTTTTTATAAATTTTTAATTATAAAAAAATTAAATATGAAAAATATAAAAAAAAACAAATTCAAAAAAAAAAAAAAAAAACTCAAACCCAGGTCAAGCCAACCCGGGTAGCTGGCCGGTTCACGGTTGAACCCCGGTCCGGTCCGGTCCGGTTTTCAAAACATTGAAAATAAGAGAAGAAAGATGTTGACTCTAGGCCGAGATGGGGTGGGCCACAGAATATCTCAGTATTAGTAAAAAAATTAGCGGTGAGAAAGAATGAAAAGAGAAGAATATCTAACTGATTCCGGCCAAGAAGTCGTTTAGCAAAAAAACAGAAAAAGTTCATGAAAATAGCGCTACGGGAATGGATTTTGAATTCTTAAGAGAAACATGCTTAATCTCTAAGTTTATAACAAAACAATTTGGGATCCTCATTATAGAATAGATATGTTAAGGAAGGTTCTAGATAGTTCTAGAAGCTTCTCTAGAGATAATGATAAGAATGTTCATATATATATTTGTATTAGGATAATGACTATGTTAGTTGAGAAACATAGATCAAGATTTAGGTTTATCTCATTTATGTGTATATATACGTTATGATGAATGAAGAACAAATCAAGTTTTCCAAAAGCTCTTGCTTACTTTTCATGGTAATCAGAAGCCTCAAAATTTTCCATTCCGAATTCATAGTTTGATAAGTTTTATTCGTAGTTCGAAGTTATTTTGATCATCGTCAAGAAATCATCATTGTAGAAACATCTGAGTGTAAACCTATCATCAAAGCACCTCCCTCTCCTTACGAGTTATCACCGTCGGATAACCCAGGGACTGCTATATCACCGGTGTTGTTAACATGTGATAATTATGCCGAGTGGGCAACTGAGCTAGAGAACGCATTAAGAGCAAAACGCAAGTCTGGTTTCATCAATGGAATCATACTGATGCGTGTTGATAATCTAACTGAAGTGGATCAATGGAATACGGTGAATTCCATGATTGTTGGATGGATTAGGGCCTCTATCTCTCCCAAAATCCGATCCACAGTGACGTTCACATCGAACGCTCATAAGCTATGGCTGGATTTAGGAAAGAGATTTTCCGTTGGTAACTCTGTTCGAGTTTATCAATTGAAAGCAGAGTTGGCGTCGTGCAAACAAGAGGGTTTAAGCGTCATGGACTATTACGGAAAGCTCTCGGTAAAGTGGGAAGAGCTTCTAAGCTACAAACCAATTCCCACATATACATGCTCAGCAAAGGAGAAGTATCTCAAGGAATATGAAGAAGAACGTGTTCATACATTCCTCATGGGTCTCGATGAGGTTCGGTACGGGAATGTTGTGACAAACATTATTGGGCTTGAGCCATTACCCGAGCTTAATAGTGTTTATCAGAGGGTAATTCGTGAAGAACGGAGGTTGGAGTCTGCTCGAGTTGACAAAAGTCAATCAGCCGTAGGTTTTCTTTCGAAAACAGAGTTGTCACATGGTGGAGAAACTCCGGACATGAGTGGGTTTATGGCTGCAGTGGCACGAGCTCGTTCTCCTCTGTCATGTTCGCATTGCGGGCGTAGTGGCCATGAGAAGAGGGATTGCTGGCAGATTGTTGGGTTCCCCGAGTGGTACACTGAAAAACATCAAGGCGGGAGTCAAGGAGATAAAGGAGGACGTGGAGGTGGAAACATAAGAGGAGGAAGAGGTCCTTCTCGTGGCAGAGGGTTTTATCAAGCAAGGTCTAATGCGGTTCAAGTGTCTCATACTTCTTCTTCCTCAACAAGTCCAGTACCAAGCTTCACTCCGGAGCAGTGGGCTTCCTTGACCAAGCTCATTGAACAACAAAAGTCTAATCCTGTTCCCGACCGGTTCAATGGTAAGATTCAAACATGTGAAGTAATTCTTGACACTGGTTGTGACGCCCGTGAACCATTTTTTTTATAAAATGGAGAGGCTGTCAATCGACAAACGTGGTGTCTGTCGATCGACAGGGCTCTTAGTGTCTGTCGATCGACAGGGCTCTTAGGGTCTGTCGATCGACATACCTAGTGTCTGTCGATCAACAGGTACCCGGATTGGTCGGTTTTCTGGTTCGATTTAAGTCGTTCAATTAGACCGGGCCGGTTTGGGGAAACCCTAGGGCTTCGTATTTGAGGCTTTTTGGCCGCATTTGAGCGAACCAAAGTCCCAAAATCAGCAGCAAAGAGTTTTGAGAGGAGTTTCTCTTGTTCCTGATAGTTTTGTGGATTAAGGTTTCGTTCTTGATCGTTTTAGAGAGGATTTCGTGGGGATTGTCGTGGATTTCGTGTCTAGCTTCAATTCTATCAGATTCTATCCGAAAATCTAAGGTGAGTGCGTGACCATGGCTTCTAGACTGGTGGATTCGTTAGGGTTGTGTGGTGGTAGGTTATGAATTGACTGATTGAAGCTTGTGTGGATTGTTTGAGACTGTGATTTGTGTTTGGATTGTGTGGATTGTGATTTTCGTGCAGGTTTCGTGTCATCACAGAGGAGGAAATCGATCCGAGAGGATAATGATCGATTTCCCATGAATCTGCGACGGCCTGTCGATCGACAGGGCAACACGAGAGCTGTCGATCGACACCTAGAGGTTGTGTCGATCGACAGGTGATTGAGGATCTGTCGATCGACACCTAGAGGTTGTGTCGATCGGCAGGGTCTTGTGGAGCTGTCGATCGACAGACACCGTGGGTGTGTCGATCGACAGGCGTGCACAGGGGTGTCGATCAACACCTAGTGGTAGTGTCGATCGACAGGCTGCCTGTTGGGCTGTGGTCGAGCCGTTGTTGTGATTGTGTGATTGTTTGATGCGTATTTACCTGAGCGGATCCATCGCGTCTGAGCGCAGTCGTAGATGGGATGATCGTCTTACTGGGTATTTATGATAATACTCACGCATCTCTTTTTTCCATGTGATGCAGGTAAAGACAAATTGTGATCGTGGTAACATGGCAACGAAGAGGGAGATGATCTAGGGTCTCGGTTTCGTGCTGTGTGATTATGTTGTTTTCCATTTCTGTTTTAGAACCTGGTTAGGTTGCTGGTTTTGTGGAATTTGTCTTGGATTGGTTAGTTTAATGGAATTGATTTCTGGTTTAATTGTATGTGTTATCCGCTGGTTGTCTGTGCATGTTTGCTTGGTTGTTGAGGATATCATTTATGGGAATGCTAGTTCGAGACCAAGGGTTTAATGTTAAAAAAAAAACGGGTCGGGTTGTTTCAGTTTGGTATCAGAGCGATACGGTTTTAGGACGGGCTAGAACTGCTAGGATTGAATTTGGTAAAATTGCAATTCTGTGAGTTTGGGGGTTCTAGATCATCTTCCTTCGAGCCTTCAAAGAGATTCCACGGTAAGTGTTGATTGTTGTGTGTTGGGTTTTTATAGTTCTTAGCTGGTCTGCTTGTGAGTGCAGTGAGATGGCTAGGGCAGCTAGAGGACGTGGGCGTGGGGGCCGAGGCCGGGGTCGTGGACTCGTTGAGGAGCTAGTCGTGAGTGAGGCTCAGAGTTCCGCGCATAGGCCTGCGGCAGGCCAGCAGTCGGTGCATGATGGTCAGACTGCCAGTGTGACTGCCAGTGTGGGGGCCGGTTTGTGTCTTGTTGGGGCCGGTGTGGGTCCTGTAGGGGCTGGTTTGGGTCTCGTTGAGGCTGGTGGTGCTGGTGGTGTTCGCGCAGCTGGGGGTGCGGTCGCGGCCGCAGGGGTAGCCCAGGCTGGAGATGACCGGTTGGCTGATCTGCTGAGACAATTGTTGGAGCGGTTACCGGGTACGGTGCCAGTACAGGCTCCAGTGTTGCCACGAGTGGCAGAGGTGCAGCCGAGGGCTGCGGTTGCTGATGAGGTTCCGTCATATATCCGTATGATGGAGCAGATGCAGAGGATCGGTACGGGTTCTTTTGCGGGTGGTGTGAAGCCTGAGGAGGCCGATGAGTGGAGGAAGAGGTTGGAGCGGAACTTTCGCTCGATTAGGTGTCCCGAGGGATACAAGGTAGACTTGGTGGTCCATTATTTGGACGGTGATACACATCTCTGGTGGAGGAGTGTGGCGGCTAGATGGGCCGGGACTGCGATGTCGTGGTCAGATTTTGTGACTGAGTTTAACTCCAAGTTCTTTCCTCAGGAGGCGTTGGATTGTTTGGAGGCGAGGTTCTTGGATTTGACTCAGGGAGTGAGGTCTGTGCGGGAGTATGACGTGGAGTTTAACAGACTCCTTGGTTATGCTGGTAGGAGCTTCGAAGATGAGCAGGCTCAGGTTCGGAGGTTCTTGTGAGGACTTCGACCAGATTTGCGGACTCGGTGCAGAGGCATCAGGTTCGGGTGTAGAGTGGAGTTGGTAGAGGTGGCTGCACAGATCGAGGAGGATCTGAGGGAGCAGGCTGCGGTTGTAGTCCCAGCTGTTCAGCCTCGGAGGCCTCAACAGCAAGTGCAGCAGGCAGGTCCTGGCAAAGGCGGCAAGCCTGCGCAAGGACAGAAGAGGAAGTGGGATTTGCGTAGGGACCTTGTTTGTAGGTGGGTGTGAGTCCCACGTGTTGTTTGATTATGGAGCATCGAATTGCTTCATTACTCCGGATCATGCTGAGAGAAGTGGTACCCGGAGTAGCGCTGGTGAGCGGACTGGACCGGTTATGGTTGCTGGAGGAGAATTTCTAGCTACGCATGGCCGGGCGAAGGAGGTGGATATTCTGGTAATGGGGGAGTTGATGCCAGCTGACTTGGTGATTAGTCCGGTGGAGCTGTACGATGTTATCCTTGGTATGGATTGGTTGAATCGGTACAGAGTCCATCTGGATTGTCACCGAGGTCGTGTGGTATTTGAACGTGAAGGTGGTAGGTTGGTTTATCAAGGAGTGAGACCGACTTTAGGTAGTCTCGTAATCTCACTTGTCCAGGCAGAGGCGATGATTGAGAGGGGTTGCGAGGCTTACTTGGCCACGATTGTAATGCCGGAGGCTGTTGGTGGGGTTGTTGTGAGAGATATTCGGGTCGCTCGGGATTTCGAGGATGTCTTTCAGTCGCTACAGGGATTACCGCCGTCTCGGTCGGATCCTTTCACGATTGAGTTAGAGCCCGGAACGACGCCGTTGTGTAAGGCACCCTATCGAATGGCTCCAGCAGAGTTGGCGGAATTGAAGAAGCAGTTGGAGGATTTGTTGGAGAAGGGGTTTATTCGACCCAGTACTTCACCGTGGGGAGCACCGGTGTTGTTCGTGAAGAAGAAAGATGGTAGTTTCTGGTTGTGCATCGATTATCGAGGTCTTAACCGAGTCACTGTGAAGAACAAGTATCCTCTTCCGAGAATTGATGAGTTGTTGGATCAGTTGAGAGGGGCTACTTGGTTCTCCAAGATTGACTTGGCATCTGGTTACCACCAGATTCCGATCGACGAAGCAGATGTTCGGAAGACGGCTTTCAGGACTCGGTATGGGCATTTTGAGTTTGTAGTGATGCCATTCGGGTTGACGAATGCACCGACGACATTTATGAGGTTGATGAACGGAGTTTTCCAGGAGTATCTGGATGAGTTCGTAATCATCTTCATCGATGATATTCTGGTGTATTCGAAGAGTCTGGAGGAACATGAGGTTCATTTTAGGAGAGTTCTGGAGAAGTTGCGGGAACAGAAGCTGTTTGCGAAGTTGAGTAAGTGTAGTTTCTGGCAGAGAGAGATGGGATTTTTGGGTCACATCGTTTCTGCGGAAGGAGTTTCTGTGGATCCGGCGAAGATTCAGTCTATACAAGATTGGCCTAGACCGAGGAATACAACTGAGATCCGAAGTTTTCTTGGGTTGGCATGCTATTATCGGAGATTCGTCAAAGGTTTTGCGAGTATGGCTCAGTCTATGACGAAGCTGACAGGGAAGGATGTTCCTTTCGTGTGGTCTGCTGATTGTGAGCTGAGTTTCGCGAAGCTGAAATCGATGTTGACTAGTACACCAGTATTGGCGTTGCCTGAACCGGGTGAGCCTTATGTGGTGTACACAGACGCTTCGGGAGTTGGTTTGGGTTATGTGTTGATGCAGCAGGGTAAGGTGATTGCTTATGCTTCAAGGCAGTTGAGGAAGCATGAGGGCAATTATCCTGTGCATGACTTGGAGCTGGCCTCAGTGATCTTCGCGTTGAAAATCTGGAGGTCTTACTTGTATGGTGGCAGAGTTCAGTTGTTCAATGATCATCATAATATGAAGTACATTTTCACTCAGCAGAATTTTAATGTACGACAGAGGCGATGGTCAGAGTTATTGGCTGATTACGACCTGGACATTGTCTACCATCCTGGTAACGCTAACACTGTAGCTGATGCTCTTAGTCGGAGGAGGTATGATTCATCTCAGGAGCGGGATGTGGAGGCTCTTGTGAGTGAATTTAAATAGTACTTTGAGGTTGTGTGTCACTTCAGAGGAACCATTGGGTTTAGTGGCGGCGGATCAGGCGGATCTTTTGAGCAGGATCCGAGTAGCTCAGGAGAAGGATCATGTGTTGATTGATCACTCTAAAGCTGCTAGTTCCGAATATCAGGTTTCTGCCAATGGGACTATCTTAGTGCATGGACGAGTCTGTGTTCCTAAGGATGAGGACCTGAGGCAGGAAATTCTGAGCGAAACTCATGCGAGTAAGTTTTCGATTCATCCGGGAGCGACTGAGATGTATAGGGATCTGAAGAGATACTATCATTGGGTCGGGATGAAGAGAGATGTGGCAGATTGGGTTGCAGCTTGCAATGTGTGTCAGTTGGTGAAGGCTGAGCACCAAGTACCTAGTGGCTTATTGCAGAGTCTACCCATTCCAGAGTGGAAGTGGGACATGATTACCATGGATTTCGTAGTAGGGTTGCCGGTTTCTCGGACCTATGACGCGATCTGGGTGATTGTGGATCGACTGACTAAGTCCGCACATTTTCTGGCCATAAAGAAGACGGATGGAGCTGAGGTCTTGGCTAAGAAGTATGTGAAGGAGATTGTGAGGTTGCATGGAGTGCCAGCAAGTATTGTGTCGGATAGAGATGCGAGGTTTGCTTCAGTGTTCTGGAGAGCTTTTCAGGCTGAGATGGGCACTAAGGTGCACATGAGTACAGCTAATCATCCGCAGACGGATGGGCAGTCCGAAAGGACGATTCAGACACTGGAAGATCTGTTAAGGATGTGCGTGCTAGATTGGGGTGGTCATTGGGCGGATCACTTTAGTTTGGTGGAGTTCGCATATAACAACAGTATTCAGGCGAGTATCGGAATGGCTCATTTTGAGGCGTTGTATGAGAGGCCATGTCGTACTCCGCTATGTTTTACCCAAGTGGGGGAGAGGAGCATCTTTGGGGCTGATTTTGTTCAGGAGACGACGGAGAAGACGGAGAAGATTCGTGTTGTGAAGTTGAACATGAAAGAAGCTCAGGATCGACAGAAGAGTTATGCCGATAGGAGAAGGAAAGAGTTGGAGTTTGCAGTCAGAGATCGAGTGTATCTCAAGATGGCTATGATGCGGGGTCTGAACAGGTCCTTATCCGAGAATAAGCTGAGTACGAGGTACATGGGTCCGTTCCGGGTTGTGGAGCGTGTGGGACCAGTGGCTTATCGGTTGGAGCTGCCTCCGATTATGGAGAAATTCCATGATGTGTTTCATGTTTCGAAACTCAGGAGATGCTTGCATGCTTCTGAGGAGGTAGCAGTGACGATTCTGCGGATCTTCAGCCTAATCTGACTGTTGGGATGAGGCCGGTTAGGATTCTTGAGAGAAGTATCAAGGTTCTACTCCGGAAGAGAGTGCCGTTGTTGAGAGTCTTGTGGGACTGTGACGGTATTCAGGAGGAGACTTGGGAACCAGAGGCAAAGATGAATACGAAGTTCAGGAAGTGGTTCGAGAAGCAAGCAGAACAGTGAATTCGTTTTCTTTGTGGTTTCCAGTTTCAGTTTTTGTGCTGTGATCACCGTGTGTGGTGAGGTTTTGGTTGTGGATTTTGTATTTTCATTAAAGTTGTAATGATTATGACATTTTTCCAGTTGAATAAGAAAGTGTTTTTCTTATGTTTTGACTTTGAAGGTCATGTGTTAGTGGTTAGAGGACCCCGAAATGGAAGTTTTATTGCGGATAGGACTTGCCAGTTTCGGTGGGGGAACTTTAGCGGTTTGTGTGTGTGAGTGGGTGAGAGTCTCAGAATAGAAGTTTTACGGTGGTTAGAACTGTCTAGTTCCGGGGAGACTCTGCAGGGACATCCGAGGTGAGGGATGGTCCGGGTGATCTGTGATGATCACGATTGTTATGGTATTCCGGGAGGGGAATATCATGTGAGACCTTAGGAGGTAGTTCCGGTCAGAGGTGCATTATAGACGTTTGGAATTGATTGCATAGCTCAGAGATAGACATTGGTTCTTTCTTGGAGATGAGTCTCCGGCAGATGTTGAGAGATGCGTCTCTCCGGGGGACAGTGGGTTCCCTGCATACCGATCGTTCGTCAGGACTGCGAGGGCTGAGAGCGTGAGGGTATGGGGATAGTTTGGGAGGTTGCGACCTCTGGCAGATCTTTGCATACTGAGAGCTTGATAGACTGTGTGTCTTGATGGGTTGAGGTGTGGAGATGGTTGAGTATCAAACACCGTCAGGACTGCGCGTATTGAGGTGGGTTGATACTAGACACCTAGAGCTGAGGGGTGACGATCTCGAGAGCTAGATGATGGTTATGAGATATGAGCTATGGGCAATCAATGTCTGAGACAGGTCTATGTGCATAGGACGGATGTGAGCCTCGAGAGGGTCTGGGAGATGTAGTCTCCGGTTTTACTGGCGGGTTGGCCAGGGGTTAGCTTGGTGGGTAATGTCAGAGGATTCGAGGACGAATCCAGTTTTAGTAGGGGAGAATTGTGACGCCCGTGAACCATTTTTTTGATAAAATAGAGGGGCTGTCGATCGACACACGTGGTGTATGTCGATCGACATGGCTCTTAGGGTCTGTCGATCGACATACCTAGTGTCTGTCGATCGACAGGTATCCGAATTGGTCGGTTTTCTGGTTCGATTTAAGTCGTTCAATTGGACCGGGCCGGTTTGGAGAAACCCTATGGCTTCGTATTTAAGGCTTTTTGGCCACATTTGAGCGAACCAAAGTCCCAAAATCAGCAGCAAAGAGTTTTGAGAGGAGTTTCTCTTGTTCATGATAGTTTTGTGGATTAGGGTTTCGTTCTTGATCGTTTTGGAGAGGAATTCATGGGGATTGTCGTGGATTTCGTTTCTAGCTTTAATTCTATCAGATTCTATCCGAAAGTCTAAGGTGAGTACGTGACCATGGCTTCTAGGATGGTGGATTCGTTAGGGTTGTGTGGTGGTAGGTTATGAAGTGACTGATTGAAGCTTGTGTGGATTGCTTGAGACAGTGATTTGTGTTTGGATTGTGTGGATTGTGATTTTCGTGCAGGTTTCGTGTCATCACAGAGGAGGAAATCGATCCGAGAGGATAATGATCGATT
The DNA here is from genome assembly GCA_900128785.1 of Arabis alpina. NCBI lineage: Eukaryota > Viridiplantae > Streptophyta > Magnoliopsida > Brassicales > Brassicaceae > Arabis > Arabis alpina. The sequence goes on along the minus strand of LT669788.1, from coordinate 21,656,473 downwards.
TTCCATGAATCTGCGACGGCCTATTGATCGACAGCACTTGGGTGTGTCGATCGACAGGGCAACACGAGAGCTGTCGATCGACACATAGATGTTGTGTCGATCGACAGGTGATTGAGGATCTGTCGATCGACGCCTAGAGGTTGTGTCGATCGACAGGGTCTTGTGGAGCTGTCGATCGACAGACACCGTGGGTGTATCGATCGACAGGCGTGCACAGGGGTGTCGATCGACACCTAGTGGTAGTGTCGATCGACAGGCCGCCTGTTGGGTTGTGGTTGAGCCGTTGTTGTGATTGTGTGATTGTTTGATGCGTGTTTGCCTGAGCGGATCCATCGCGTCTGAGTGCGCAGTCGTAGATGGGAGGACCGTCTCACTGGGTATTTATGATAATACTCACACATCTCTTTTTCCATGTGATGCAGGTAACGGCAAATTGTGATCGTGGTATCATTGCAACGAAGAGGGAGATGATCTAGGGTCTCGGTTTCGTGCTGTATGATTATGTTGTTTTCCATTTCTGTTTTAGAACCTGGTTAGGTTGCTGGTGTTGTGGAATTTGTCTTGGATTGGTTAGTTTAATGGAATTGATTTCTGGTTTAATTGTATGTGTTATCCGCTGGTTGTCTATGCATGTTTGCTTGGTTGTTGAGGATAGCATTTATGGGAATGCTAGTATGAAACCAAGGGTTTAATGTTAAAAAAAAACGGGTCGGGTCGTTTCACTGGTTGTTCACATCATATGACAGGGGATCAACAATTGCTCACGGATATAAAAAGTATTCTTTCTTGCCCTGTTTCTTTTGCCGATGGAAGCCAAGTCTTTGCTACTAGTTGTGGTAGTTTGGTATTGTCGCCAAATATTACGTTAGAAAATGTGTTACTTGTGCCTAGTTTAAACTGCACATTATTGTCTGTAGCAAAGTTGTTAAAGCAAACTGGTTGTTTAGCTATACTAACGGATACTGTATATGTTTTACAGGACCGTTTTACGAGGACTCTGATTGGAGTCGGTGAAGAAAGGAATGGTGTTTATGTTTATCGGGATGTGACAGTTGTACGAGGAAACAGAATTGGAAATGTTGAAGATCAGAGTCTGTGGTATCGGCGATTGGGACATCCTGCATTTGGTGTTTTACGTTTTCTTCCTTTTATTTCTAGTGTTAATGGTTTTCTCGACAAAATACGGTGGTTATGAAATTTGTTTTCAGTCTAAACAAACTAGAGAAGTTTTTCTAGATAGTTCTAATAAAGCTACTGAGTGTTTTGGTTTAATTCACTGTGATCTTTGGGGTCCATATCGCAAACCATCTTCTTGTGGTGCGAAATATTTTTTAACTATCGTTGACGATCATTCTAGAGCAGTCTGGATCTATTTACTTCTTGAGAAAAGTGAAGTTAAGGAAGTACTACCAAATTTTTGCGCAATGGTCGAGAGACAGTTCAACAAGCAAGTAAAAATTGTGCGATCAGACAACGGGACAGAATTCACCTGCTTGTCGCCGTATTTTCAAAAGCACGGCATTTTTCATCAGACATCGTGTGTTGCAACACCGCAACAAAATGGGCGAGTCGAGAGAAAGCATCGACACATTCTAAATGTATCACGCTCTCTTCTATTTCAAGCCAACTTGTCAACCACATTCTGGGGTGACGGGGTACTCGCAGCCGCACATGTCATTAATTTGACTCCCTCCAGCGTGTTGAAAGGCAAAACTCCGTACGAACTCTTGTTTGGAAAGAGTCCATCGTATGATATGCTCAGAGTGTTTGGGTGCTTGTGCTATGCACGTCGTGAAAATAAAGACAAATTTGGTAAACGCAGTAGAAGGTGTGTCTTTGTAGGATACCCCTATGGAAAAAAGGCGTGGAAACTATACGATCTTGATTCCAATGAATTTCTTGAGTCTCGTGATGTTAGCTTTGATGAGAGCATTTTTCCTTATGAAAGCTCCAATGGAGATGATGAAGATTCCGCTCAACTTCCTCCACAATTGCAATACTATCCGGAAGTACATGAGTCATCGAGTCAAGCTATTCTAACTGAAAATGCAGCATCCAACGAGATGAATGAACTTGTAACACCTCAGTCTCCGGTTCAGATTGATTCTCCACCGGTTCAGATTGATTCAAGTCCGAACAACATTAGTCAGTCGTCAAGTCAGTCTCCAATTCAGCCTCCACCTTCGGGTTTGACAGAAGCAGAGTCAACTCTGCAAACAGAGCCGGTAGAAACAGCAGCATTTCCGCTTGGTAGGGGTCATCGTGCTCGAACTCCATCTGTAAAGCTTAAGGATTACGTTACCTACAATGCGTCTTGGATTCCCGATAAACAAAACACATCATCGCCTGACTTCATCGACCTCAAAACAGGGGACTCTTCTTTGGTTCCAGGTAATTCATGTGCTTATCCAATTGAGTATTATATTTGTGATGATGAGTTCTCGGAAAAGCATCGTGTGTTCTTAGCAGCCGTTACTGCTGGAGTGGAACCCAGGTCTTATAAAGAAGCAGTCTTAGATGAAAATTGGAACAAGGCAATGGGAAGTGAAATAAAATCTCTTGAAGACAATGAAACGTTTGAGATCACCGACTTGCCAGAAGGAAAGACGGCGCTTGCAAATAAATGGGTATACCGAATCAAGTACAATGCTGATGGAACAATTGAAAGACACAAGCCCGGTTGGTGGTTTGTGGCAATCGTCAAGTGGAAGGTGAAGACTATGATGAAACTTTTCCCCCTGTTGCAAAACTTACAACGGTTCGTACATTGTTTAAAATCGCTGCGGCTAAGGGATGGGAGGTGCATCAAATGGATGTACATAACGCCTTCCTCCATGGAGATTTAGAAGAAGATGTTTACATGAAATTGCCTCAAGGATTTAAGGCAAGTGCTCCTAACAAAGTTTGTCGCTTAAAGAAGTCTTTATATGGTCTGAAGCAAGCACCAAGATGTTGGTTCGCTAAGCTTTCACAAGCTTTGTTGAATTTCGGTTTTACACAATCCTACTCCGACTACTCTCTTTTTACATACATCAAAGGAGAGGTTAGTCTACGAGTCTTGGTGTATGTGGATGATTTGATAATTTGTTGTAGCGAATTGGGAATGCTTGAAAAATTCAAAGTGTATTTGAGCAAGTGCTTTCATATGAAGGATCTTGGGAAAGCAAAATATTTTCTCGGTATTGAAATTGCTCGAGGACCTCTGGGAATTTATCTCTCCCAGCGGAAATATGCCCTTGATGTCTTGGCTGAGGCCGGTTTGCTTGGTTGTCAACCGCTGTCTATTCCCATGGAACAAAATCACAAGCTTCTTTCGGACACAAGCCCCTTGTTCAAGGATCCAGCACGTTTTCGACGTCTCGTTGGGAAGCTTGTCTACCTTACTATAACTAGGCCGGACTTGACCTACGCAGTACATGTTTTGTCTCAGATCATGCATGCTCCGACGGAGGCACATTGGGATGCCGTGATCAGAGTTCTTCGGTATGTTAAAGGCACTCCAGGTCAAGGGATTATGCTTACCGCCAATGGTCATTTGCGTGTTCAGATATATTGTGATTCAGACTATGTTGCATGTCCGCTAAGTCGCAGATCATTATCTGCATTTGTGGTTCATTTGGGAGGTTCCCCCATTTCTTGGAGAGCCAAGAAACAAGATATTGTGTCTCACTCTTCTACTGAAGCAGAATATAGGGTAATGGCCGATGCGTTAAAAGAACTCTTGTGGCTCAAAGGGTTGCTTGCTGATTTTGGAGTTTCCACGAATGGTCCTATGGAAATGGTGTGTGACAGTCAGTCCGCTATTAATATCGCAGCAAATCCAGTGTTTCATCACGAACGAACCAAACATGTGGAGAAAGATTGTCATGCCGTGCGTGATGCAGTCTGAGATCGTATAATCAAAACAACTCACGTTGGCACAAAGGAACAGATCGCTGATGTCCTCACTAAAGCGTTAGGTTGTTCTAGTTTTGACTACTTGTTACGCAAGTTAGGTGTTCGTAATCTACATTCACCAACTTGAGGGGGAGTGTTAAGGAAGGTTCTAGATAGTTCTAGAAGCTTCTCTAGAGATAATGATAAGAATGTTCATATATATATTTGTATTAGGATAATGACTATGTTAGTTGATAAACATAGATCAAGATTTAGGTTTATCTCATTGATGTGTATATATACGTTATGATGAATGAAGAACAAATCAAATTTTCCAAAAGTTCTTGCTTACTTTTCAAGATAGAAGAGTATTTATAGGCAATTACATGTCCGGGTCCAGATACCGGCCTCCGCGTCCTTAAGTCGGTTCAAGTTCGGGCATTCGGACCTGGATCAGTCAATGCACTCGAGTGCTTTTCATCTACTTTCTTTGTTATACTGGACTGACCATATGAATCTGTTGTGCTGCACCTGATTCATCGTACTTTTGGGCAGCGTCTAACACGACGAATCAAACGGTAGCGTGCACCATCGAAATCGGCTATTTTAAGTTTTAGTTGTATTCTCAGATATATGAACCACTCGTTTTTATCTTAACATGCGTAAAGAAAAAGTGCTTTTATTTTTTGGCTAGTAATTTAAATATTTAAACTGAAGAAAAAATCTTATAAGGCGCATGTAAAGATATTTGATACCTTGCGTGAGCTTTTTATAGAACAATTTTATGCCACTTATTCCATCTACATGGTCTGATACTTAGGGTTTGATTGGTTTACCCGCTACCACCCGCAAACGCTGTGTTTGCGGGCGGTTGCGATTGGTAGCGTTTGACAACAATCATGGAAAATGTTTTTTACTGCTCCGTACCGCTCCAAACCTCTCAAATCCAAAAGCTCATTCCCTCGAGCGTTTGCGGTTGCGGGCGGTTGCGGTTGGATGTTTTAAATTATTATTTTTTTAAAATTTTATAAAATGAGAATATATATTTAAAATTAAAAGTTTAGATATTATAACTACAAAATATATAAATAATTTGATATTTTCAATTAATATTCAATAATCCATCACAATTTTATAGTTATAGAATTTTCAAACCAAAAAACTCTAGATAAATTTTGATTGTAAACATACATAAATTTAACAATTTAAATATAATATTAGTCTCTCCAATAAAAAAATAACTTTTTCATTAAAATCATAACTTTCATCCAAACAAAAATTCTTTTTAAAAACAAAGTAAATATTATATAAATAGTTATATATTATTAATTATATATTGAATTAATGATTTTATACTTTTTATAATAATATGGGTTTTGATGTTATTACTACTGTATAATATTTTTATATTGTAAATTTATTGTTTAACCGCTACCGTTCTGCTAGTCAACCAGTCATAAACATCCCGCAAACGCACCAGTTTTTAACCGCTGCGCCAGTCGTATAAACGTCCCGCAAACGCTTCAACCCGCACTCGCCCGCTTCCGCAAATTCCCGCAGCCGCAACCGCAACCGCTGCGGCTGAACCAGTCAGGCCCTTATTTTGGGTCCTTCCCCCATGCCCTACTCTCTCTAAATCGCTATCAAGGGTTTACTTAGATTCCAACGTTTTAAATTTTAGAATATGTTTTGAAACTATTTTTAAGTCATCAGTAAAAAGTAATTTTATGTAAAAATTAAGATTTTTACCATGCTATGTGAAAACAGATGGTTAAAAAGTAAATTCTATTTAAAAATTAAATTTTTTTACCATATCACGTGAAAGCAAATGATTCGTCTATTTTCAAGAAAAATATATTTTTTGAAACATTTATATATTTACTATATTATTTATAACATAAATGTACTATTAGAAATTAGGTCCTTAAATGTTGTTCAAAAATTGTGGCCGCTGGCTTTCTTCTCCGGATTGTATCTTTTTTTTCTTCAAGCTCCCTTGGATTATCTTTTAAAAAAAAACATATATTTTGCTAATACCATGTGGACGACGAAAAGGATAATAAATGGACATAACGAAGACGCGGTGGATAAGGTGGTAACAGAGACGGTGGCTGGTGGATAAGATAAAGACGGCGAAGATGATGGAGACGGTGGTCGGTGATCAAAATGAAGCGACGGAGAAAGTGGCCGGAAGACAAGATGAGAACGGCAGACAAAATGGCGAAGGTGACGATGATAGGCAAGATTGCGATGGACAAACATGACCAAAATGTATCACGTGTACGAAAAGATATTAGTGTCTTTTTACTTTATATGAACAATAAATTGTGATAGAAACGGAATGTAGTTTGTAATAATGGTAGTTTCAAGTGTCAACAACTAATTTAGTATTTTCTAATAATAATATATTTGAATTATTAGCCAAATTATTATCGACAAATTTTTTTATTAGAACTTAATCTTATTTTGATGATATTTAACTATATGTAACTAATGCGATTAGGATGGACAGCTTCCAATTACGCTTCCAAGATGTAGGTCTCCATGTACAACATATTCCATAATGGATAACATCTTTCCGATGAACGACTTTACATGTATGAACATCTTCCATAATGGAATTTCATCGGACGAACGGCTCTGCATGTACGATATCTCCATCATGATCTTCCTAAAAGATGGAACTTTTGAATAGTATTTCTCCATTAATCTACAAAAAATTATATTTTATGGGATTGAAACCTCAGATCTTGTGGAAAAGCTTTTAGATCCTTGGACCATTAGATCAAAGAGTTTCCACTAATAATATATTTACTATATTATTTATTAAATTACAAATTGTATTATTAAAATTAGGTCCTTAAATGTTCGTCAAAATTTGTGGCCGTAGGCTTTCTTTTCGAGATTATATCTTTTATTTTATTTTTCTTCAAAGCTCCCTCAGATTGCATCTTTAAAAAAAACATATCTTTTGCTAGCACCATATAATTTTTTAATACAGAAATCCAGCCTCGAGATTGCTAGATTTGTCCACGTTATGTAGATTTAGGAAATCTAAATAATCTTCGCACGTTATGTAGATTTGTAGACCATCTTCACGGGCGAGAATTATTGTTTAACCGTTTCATTCTCAATAATCTTTCTATTATATATGGAGTCCTTCAAATCCTAGTGAAATCGATCGTTCCCACTTCAATCACAATTACCTATACATCTTATTTCGTTTTCTTTAGCAGAGAAAAAGATAATGGAATCTCATGCCGTTGGTAGCAAACAAAAACCACACGCAGTTTGTGTGCCTTACCCGGCACAAGGCCACATCAACCCGATGCTGAAGGTTGCTAAACTTCTCCACTCCAAAGGCTTCCATGTCTCCTTCGTCAACACCATCTACAACCACAACCGTCTACTCCGTTCCCGTGGGCCCAATGCGCTCGACGGGCTTCCTTCTTTCCAGTTTGAGTCAATCCCTGATGGTTTACCGGAAACTGACGTGGAAGCCACGCAACACATTCCTACCCTTTGCGAGTCCACCATGAAGACCTGTCTCGCTCCCTTCAAGGATCTTCTCGGGCGGATTAACGCCAGAGACGATGTTCCTCCGGTGAGCTGTATCGTCTCTGACGGTTGTATGAGTTTCACTCTTGATGCTGCGGAAGAGTTTGAAGTTCCGGAAGTTCTTTTTTGGACAACTAGTGCTTGTGGCTTCTCAACTTATTTACACTTATATCGCTTCATCGAGAAGGGGTCTCCATTAAAAGGTTTGTATTATATTTTGAACTATATAGTTTATGTTTGGGCCTTGGCGTTTCCATTTGAAGTCGAACATCTATTTTGGTAGAAACCCAAAAAACCTATTATATTACGGTACTATAAAAATATAAGTAAAAAAATAACATGATTTGTAATATACTCCATCTCATAAGTTTGGTCCAAATTCAGAAATATGTACTACCAACAAACTAATTAACAACACCTTGACTACAAACATACTTGAACGACCTCATAAACTAAAATTCACTCATTAATAAATGCTTTGAATATATTTTTTCGCTTTCCACGAATTTGTATTTTTCTCATAATTTATTCGTTTCCCAAACTTTTGAACAAACCAATTACCCATCGTGAAAACCAGGAAAGTACACATAGATAAACTATAAAATATCTTTTGAAATCATGTATTTTGACCAGTCTTATATATCCTTTAAACCTTTCATTTTCCCTATCAGCACTATATATAATACTAGGTAAAGGATTGCGGATTTACGAAAAAAATTTGCAAACCCGTGAAAAATCAAAAAATAAATAGTTTTTTTTTTTAAGTAAAACAAAATCAAAAACATTGATATTAAATCAATTAATTTAACACTTACTTTCTTATCTTGGTTTTTTTAATGTGAAGCAACCAATAAACATTCTATAAATTAATAATGTTGGAACCATAATAATTAATTAACAGCGAAATATAAATTGATCGAGCGATTAATTAGGCCGAAAACATAATTTGGGATTATAGTGTATCATCATTTCATTGATAGTATCTCCAAAAGAAAGTTCCATTTGTATGGTGGTTACCCACAACTATTCTCCTTTTTGGCCAATAATCTGCCAACGAATTTAGTTTCGCTTTATTGTTTTTTTGTTTTTTTGCTATACAGTTTCGCTTGAATTGTTCTAAAGATTATCATAACGATTTTGGTTGATACAAAAAAATTGGTGGGAGACCAATAAGTAATTTTGTGTAGTAACCGTCAAAACATGCACAAAAAAGCTGGTCAGATAAACTAGTTCAAAACTTGTTTAACAGAAGCAAAAATAAGTTCATAACTTAATTTCATTATATTACCAGAACGTTCAAGATTGGTAAGAAGAAAAAAAATGTTCCAAACTGAGCACGTACTTGAAGAAAAGTAAAGTCAATGCAGCAGTTAAAGGATACTCCAAATCTACAATAGATATCATATTGTCTAGCCTCTAGGCCACTTTTTGTTTGTTATTGTTGGCCAATAACCCTTTTCTAAATCTGATTTTACACTATCACTAGTGTAAGATCTGCATATCGATGCGGTTCTTTAATTTTTATCTTTAAGTAACAAGTATTATATTATTACTAAAAAGATCGTGGTAAATTTAGCAGATGAGAGTAACTTGACCGAGGAGCAGTTAGACACAAAAATAGACTGGATCCCATCAATGAAGAATCTGAAATTAAAGGACATTCCGAGCTTCATACTTACCACTAATCCTGATGACATAATGCTCAACTTCCTTATCCGTGAGGCCGAAAGAGCCAAGCGCGCTTCTGCTATCATTCTCAACACATTCGATGACCTCGAGCATGACGGAGTCCAGTCTATTCAATCTATGTTACCTCCGGTTTACTCAATTGGACCGCTTCATCTTTTTGCCAACCGAGAGATCGCAGAAGGTAGTGATATTGGACAGATGGGATCAAATTTATGGAGAGAGGAGACAAAGTGTTTAGATTGGCTGGATACTAAGTCTCGAAACAGTGTTTTGTATGTTAACTTTGGGAGCCTAATAGTCATGACCACAAAACAGTTAGTGGAGTTCGCTTGGGGTTTGGCAGGAAGTGGAAAAGAGTTTTTATGGGTGATTCGGCCAGATTTAGTAGCCGGAGATGAGGCGAAGGTTCCACCAGAGTTTTTAAAGGAGACGACTGGTAGGAGGATGCTGGCGAGTTGGTGTCCTCAAGAGAAAGTTCTTTCTCATCCGGCGATTGGAGGATTCTTAACGCATAGTGGATGGAATTCGACTCTCGAGAGTCTCTCAAGCGGAGTTCCGATGGTGTGTTGGCCGTTCTTTGCAGAACAACAAACAAATTGTAAGTTCACTTGTGATGAGTGGGGAGTTGGGATGAAAATCGGCGGAGATGTAAAGAGAGAGGAAGTTGAGGCTGTGGTTAGAGAGCTTATGGACGGAGAGAGAGGGAGGAGAATGAGAGAGAAGGCCGAAGAGTGGCAACGCTTGGCGGAAGAAGCAACGTATCATAAGCGTGGTTCTTCTGTTGTGAATTTTGAGACGTTTGTCACTAAGCTTCTCTTAGGATAGAATTTAACGAAATATGCCATGATCTGTTAAAGCATTAAAGACGATAAACAAGTGTTTTTCCAGCTCTGTTTTATTTTTCTTTGAAAAAATATGTTAAATATCATTCGAGCCAAAGAAAACCTATATATTATATATTTGCTATAACATATTTTTGAAAATAGAAATTAGATACTTTATACATAATTGGTGAAGTTATTTATGTTCCATACATCTTCTTTTTTTAAAACAATTAAATATATATTGTACGTTCCATACATATTTAAGCTTAAAAATTATTATTTAAAAAACAAAATTATGGTTTATGGGTTACTGTACATGCATATAAAGAACCTTGGTTCACATTTTATAGTATCTGGAGTTTAAATTAGGTGAGTAGCTATGACTGAAATCAATTTAAGTGTATAACATTGATTTTATAGATAATGAAGAAAATGTTCTTAATGACAGGTTCAATGATAATTTGGTAAAAATCTCTAAAAATCTATTACTCAGTAAAAAATCTCTTCTCTATCCGAAATCCTGATTTTTTTCCATAAGCTTTGATTGAGGAAATCAAAATTAACCCGAAATTTGATTGTGATTGATGATGATTTCGCTTGATTGTTTGTAATTAATGGCATAGAAGATGGTTGTCGGCGAATCTTGAAAGGCTCTTGACTATACTTGTTTCCTGGACGATACCTTGTAGTTAACTATTTTAGACGTATATGAAAAGTATACTATATAAAATCTACATAAACCAGTACAAAATAGTTAGATATATGCTTACTTATATGGATTAAAAAAAAAAGTTAACTAAATCAAAATTACATAGTTGATATAAATAGTCCCATTATATATGTACAAATAGTCGGATATATTTATATATACTATAACTAGCTATCAGAACAAACAAATAGTTAATTATGTCGTTCACGACCATAGCGAAACAAGTGCTTAGGAAGATTGAGATATTTCATTGTTTGGCTCTGCGAAAGGAAGAAGTTGATCAAAATTAGAGTATTTGTGATTTCCAAAAAGTGATTAGAAGAGGATTGAATGTAAATATACATAATCGAAGAAGAAAGTGTTAAAATCGAAAAAAGAAAGTGCTTCACCTGATGAATTAGACATGAAGGAGGCGGCATAGAGATGATATGATGATTGCCGTTTACGGTAGTGGCTGAAATAAGATACGAGATGTGTAAGGGAGAACTCGGCGGTGGCGGTGACGGTGGCCGTGAGATGATTACCGTCGTCGGTGAGTGACGAGATCGTGTGAGTAACAAGATCGGAGAAGATAATGAGTTGAAGATGGCTACGATGATTCTATTATTAGGTTTTAGAAAGTAAGGTAAAAGAGTTTGAGGCTAGGTAATTTCAAAAGGATATTTTTGGAATTTATTGTTAGCTAGTGAATTATAGTTTTAATCTAGGTTGCATGGAAACTTTATTTTATGACGTTTCACGCTTCGGAATCGGAATCGGAATCGGAATCGGAATCTCTTGGAATCGCCGTGGAATCGCGATTCCAAAAAATACCATTTTGGAAGCGCCTTAGAAGCGTCCGATTCCAATTTAGAAGTGCCTTGGAAGCGTTTGATTCCATTTTGGAATCGTGATGGAAACTTTTTTTCATTTTGGATGATAAAAATGAAATATTAAAAAACTTAAAAAAGTTTGATATTTTTATAATTTAGAGAGAAAAACCCCTAAAAAATATGAATCATCACATCCCAAGTCACTAAGAAGTAAGAACGATTATGATTTCGCTCACAATCTTTGTAGAAGGACTCTTTAACCTTCCAATGTAACTCTCGGCAATTTCGTAGAAGAACATGATATATTTCATACTATATGTAATGAAACTATTCATGAAAGATATGAGTTTGAAGATCTTTTCCTCGACAAACCAGAGTTAGGAAGCAATTTCTTTTATGGAGAAAATAAAAACCAACATGAATATGATAGTCTAAATCCTTGATTTTAGTATGATGGGTTGTTTATTCTAGTTAAGTTACTTAATACTTTTATGATCCAATTTGTAAACGAAGTTTTTCATTTTGGTTTAGTTTTGAATGTTAAAAAGTATTTATATATATATATATATATATATATATATATTTGGTATAGTTTCACGCTTCCAAAACGTATCCGCTTCCTAAATTTTTTCAAAAAAATCGCTTCCGCGTTTCCGAACGTTTCGCTTCCACGTACCCGTTTCCGATTTCATGCAACATATGTTTTAATGGTGTTAAACACCTAATTCCTTGTTGATACACGCTAATATATCTTTAATAATAGATCTCTTCATTAGTTACGTTGTTCAACACTGGTTTTGTTGAAAAGGTTCAATAATGGATTTTTACTTTCCTACGGTTTATATAAATGATTGTTTTTAATGGATTTGGTTAAAAAAAATCTCGAGTATGAGTAGATCCATTTGAAAAATCCCACTAAATTTTAACAAAAACATTTTTAAAAATTGTTGATGAGAAAATCTCTCAAGTTCATAACTTGTTTCAAACAACATAAAAGAAGATATTTTCGCTATATGGTGGTGCATATGACTTCTTCTTTTTAAATGTCCAACAGGGCGAACAAACCTAGCCGCTTTTGCTCTCGAGAGATCTGACCAGCGTGCGGCGGCTCCGATAGTGCCGACGCCGGTCCAATTGTTTCCTCTCTGGCTTGTTTTGATGTTTGTCCTGCTCTTTTCGGTGTTTTTGCGGTTTCTTGCGGTGGTTTGTTCTTATGGTTTCAAGTGAGATTGGTGAGAAGGTCTTGTTGACTCGGGTTTGGATGAGGGTCTTGGTAGAGGAAGCGCCGGACCTTTAGGTCAACGGTGGTTCGGCCCTAGTCTTGTCGGAGTTGCAAACGCTTCAGATCTCCATTATCCTTGGGCTAGATCTGTTTCGCGGGACCTCCTTTTCTTCTTTCTTTCTTGCGTTGCCGGCTGGTTCTCTCCTCGGATTTGGGGTGTGGTGATCGAGATTGAAGTTATCTCTCCTCGACGGAACTTGTTCTGTCCGGAGGCGGAGCCTTTGGGCTGCGGTTTGTCTCGGTGGTTTCGGTGTGAGATCCGGTTTTTAGGTGTCAAGGCTTCTTCCCTAGCTGCTGCGATCATATATGTGTCCTCTCCGTGGTGCTAGTGATGTGTCTTTGTGGTTGGTGTAGTCTTTAGGTTGGCTCTTCTTGTTTTGCATGTTCCTTTGCTCGGTCATGGCTTTTGGCTCCGTTCCGGTGTCGCTCTGTTGCGGCTCCTCTCTTGTAAGAGCGGTAACATCCGGTTTGGTTCTAGTATCGCTCCTTGTTTCTACGCAATAGCATTGTTCGAGTGCTGGTTTTGTTCTTGAGATTTCTCTATGGTGCTTTAACGAGTCACATTCATTGTGATAGCACCTCTCTGGAAAGTGAGTGGGAAGTTCTCGCTGTTTTTTCTTTGCCGGATATTGAAATCATGTTCTTGATTCTGTGAGGTAGTCCTTATTCGCCATGGGAGGATTGTCACCGTTATTTTGGCCAGGATGGTCTTCGCGGTGTGTTGTTTTAAAGGCTTTCGGTGCTAGGTTTCTGTGCAATGAAGGGTTGTGTTGCGGGTTCGGCTTTGGTTTAAGGTCTTGTTTCTAGTATTGCGGATTGACACATTATGGTTATAGGTTCATCTTTGTATTTTGCTTTGAGTATTAGTCCAAGTCTCTCCTTCGCAGAGCAAGTGTATCGGAGAATCTTGTATTCGTCCGCCTTTGTATTCGACCCCTTGTAATCCACCCTTTGCTTAATATAATTATTTCAGATGGAAAAAAAAAATGACTTCTTCTTTTAATACAATATTAGTTTTAAAATTTGCAAATAATTAGGTCTTGATTTATTCGTTATATTGAACATGATATTGTTATTATAAAAAGTCAGTCGTTTTACCACAAAATCATAACTTATGTTTTTTTTTATCAAATCAAAATGATGTGTTTTCTTATACAGAAACCACTTAAGATTTTGCTGGTAGAAAATTTTACAAAATTTAGCCTCGAGATTGCTAATGCATATGAGAATCTTCGCACGTGTTGATGGCAGAGTTGTTGAACATAGTGTTAGGCACATATTATAGTCATCCCTCCTTTATTTCTTACTCGATTTTATTTGTTATCCGATTCGTACCCAATTTAGAAAAAATATTCGTGATTGTCGAATCAGATAAAAAATATTATAATTTAATTATTTACCGGTAAAATTTGGGTATTAGATATCATTTTTACTTAACTACTCATTTTATTATTCGATTTGTTATTCGGTCCTTATTATATATCACTTTTTTTTATCAAAACCATTAGATTTTCATTAAACCGGTGTGGATACACTTAATTTCTAAAACCCTATTACTTTTGTTATCGTCGGTAGATTTTAATTAATCGACGTTATGTTTTCGACGTTATATTTCACGTCACTTTGAAAATTGATGTAAAAAATATTAACTCTTGCCCTTATTAAGATGGTGTTGAGCCCGAATTTCATTTCTTAATGAGAGAAGCTATAACTCGGTTCATAAACTTTACATTTATAAAGTCTTAAGTGACCACAAGTGCTCGGTTTTTTCCAGCGAACATAGTGCTAGGCACAGATACCAGTTATCCCTCCTTTATTTGTTACTCGATTTTATTTGTTAACTGATTCGTACTCATTTAAAAAAAAGTATTCGTGATTGTCGAATCAGGTAAAAAAATTAATAATTTAAGCCGGTAAAACTTGGGTATTGGATATCATTTTTACTTAACTACTCATTTTATTATTCGATTTGTTATTCGGTTCGTATTATATATCACCTTTTTTAGATCAAAACCATTAGACTTTCTTTAAACCGGTGTGGATACACTTAATTTCTATAACCCGATTACTTTTGTTATCATTGGTAGATTTTAATTAACCGACGTTATGTTTTCGACGTTATACTTCACGTCACTTTGAAAATTGATGTAAAAGATATTAACGTTGGCCCTTATTAAGATGGTGTTGAGCCCGAATTTTGTTTCTTAATGAGAGAAGCTATAGCTCGGTTCATAAACTTTACATTTATAAAGTCTTAAGTGACCACGAGTGCTCGGTTTTTCAGTGAACATAGTGCTAGGCATAGATACCAGGTATCCCTCCTTTATTTGTTAACCGATTCATACTCATTTAAAAAAAAGTATTCGTGATTGTCGAATCAGGTAAAAAATATAATAATTTAATTATTCACCGGTAAAATTTGGGTGTTGGATATCATTTTTACTTTACTACTCATTTTATTATTCGGTCCATATTATATATCATTTTTTATATTAAAACCATTAGACTTTCATTAAACCGGTGTGGATACACTTAATTTCTATAACTGATTACTTTTGTTATCATTGGTAGATTTTAATTAATCGACGTTATGTTTTCGACGTTATACTTCACATCACTTTGAAAACTGATGTAAAAGATATTAACGTTGGCCCTTATTAAGATGGTGTTGAGCCCAAATTTCATTTCTTAATGAGAGAAGCTATAACTTGGTTCATAAATTTTACATTTATAAAGTCTTAAGTGACCACAAGTGCTTGGTTGTTTTCAGTGAACATAGTGCTAGGCACATATACCAGTTATCCCTCCTTTATTTGTTACTCGATTTTATTTGTTAACCAATTTGTACTCATTTAAAAAAAAAAGTATTCGTGATTGTCGAATCAGGTAAAAAATATAATAATTTAATTATTCACCGGTAAAATTTGGGTATTGGCCGGATATCATTTTTACTTAACTATTCATTTTATTATTCGATTTGTTATTCAGTCCTTATTATATATCACTTTTTTTAATATCATAACCATTAGACTTTCATTAAACCGGTGTGGATACACTTAATTTCTATAACCCGATTCTTTTGTTATCATTGGTAGATTTTAATGAATCGACGTTATACTTCACGTCACTTTGAAAACTGATGTAAAAGATATTAATGTTGGCCCTTATTAAGATGGTGTTGAGCCCGAATTTGGTTTTTAATGAGAGAAGCTATAACTCGGTTCATAAACTTTACATTTATAAAGTCTTAATTAAGTGACCGCAAGTGTTCAGTTTTTTCAATGAAGTACTTAGGGGTCGATCCTAAGAGAAGCTTTATCTAACACTAGAGCTTAGTCCATGCATACGTTGAGCTAAGCGTAAACAAGGTGAATAGAATGATATCTAAGTTAATCTAATTCTAAACTAAGATAAATCTTAAGGATAGTGGAGAAAAAAGGGATAAATGTTTTCGGGTTATAGGAATTAAGTGTAACCACACTTGGAAATGATTAAAAAGTTATGGAAAATACTCTCTAGTGTTCTAAAGATAAGAATTGTGTAGTGCTCTATGCATAATGAGAAACCTAGACATATATGGTTCTAGCTACCCACTTCCATGATCTAGCTAAGCTAACCTAACGAATTTTATAATCCGAAGCTTCCACTTGGTACTAAGAGTTCATAAGGAGCGATAAAAATAAGGTCTAAATCATTCTCCTAGAGGGATTCATTCCGTAGTCTTCCGATTTCTTTCAAACCTTCTAATCAATGTTATTTTGCTCTAAGTGCACAACCATATCCCTATGCGATGCAACACCCAATATAACATGCTAACAAGCATTATGAACATATCACCAAATCAATACCAAAGAGAACACAAATCGTATTAAGCACAATGAATTAAAGGCATGAGTCCATTTAAAATCTTATCACAAATCATAGAATCACGGAAATGATTCAAAGAAGTCATATCAATAAAGTAGAAGAACTCATGGCGAGTTCAAGGTACCTAACATCAAAACACAACTCCAACAAATTAGGAAAATATGTACAAGGTAATATGCATGCCAAAAATAAGAAAACGTGAGAATGATGTATGAGGCAACTAGCAACATATACCATGAATGCTAAACATAAAAATTAAAAGGCATGCAAGGACGAACAAATGAAGAAACAAACGCCATATATATAGCTACAAACACAAAATTTGTAATAATAATTTGTCTCATTTTTTCACATTGATATATCTACAAACACAAAAACAATGATAATTTTCTTTTTCTTGAAGACATATAAACAAAAGGCAAACAAACTCAACATAAAAGATATAGAAATAGAAAACACGTTTAAGTACTCAAAGATTGATAAAAATTACTGTCTTTATTATGCTTTAGAAAATCGCTCAAAATTAAAGCTCTCAATCCCTCTTAAACTCACAAGTTATGTCACACCTTGACGTCTCCTTATATAGTAAAACCAAAGTCTAGATAACTCTTAAACTTATTAGATATTGTATATTTAGGTAACTCCTAAATATTCTTCCTAATCCTTAATCTCTCTAGATAACCATATGACTTGTGACTTAAGCTTTTTTCAAGTTTATCTCAACATTCTCCCCCTTAAACTTGAACTTCATCTTCGACAAATCTTGAACACCAATGAGCTCTCTATAAAGTGTGTTATTTTAAAAAAAATCTCAATAAACTTTCCTACGTTTTATATAATGATTGTTTTCCAAAGGATTTAATTAAAAAATAACCATGTACGAGCATATCCATTGGTAAACCTAAATTTTAACCAAAACATTCATGAGCTAAAAATGGTTAATGAAAAAATCCCTCAAGTAAAGATTTTTTTGCTATATAATGACGAAAATGGCTTCTTTTTATATATAAAAGTTCGTACATAATTAGGTATTGAGTTATTATAAAAACAAATGTCGTTTTACTACCAAATCATGAACATATGTTATTTTTTAACAAATTTAAATGATGTGTGTTTATTAAACAGAAACCATTTAAGATTTTCTATAGACGAATGGTTAAGTTTTTAACAAGGTTTCGGTTGAGGGTTTTTGTTTTTGTTGAAAATTGGTTGAGGGTTTAAAACTGTATTTGATGATAGTTGAGGTTATTTCATTAAATTCTCATTTTTAAATCTTTTTGGTTTAAGTGAAAACTTAAGTTAAAAACTAAATTAAAGTAAAGCCTCGAGATTGCTATGCTGGCATATCTTGTATAAAAAAACCTTATCTTTGCCTCGAGATTGCTAATGAACGTGGTGCATGCGGAGTTGTTGACTAAATCATTTTCAACTATTTCTATAAAATGTAGTTCTTCAAAGCTTTTTTTTTGCTAAAAAGTTCTTCAAAGCTTAACCAAACACAAATACACATATCCATTTTCATTGGCAGCCGAGAGAAGAAAAGAGGATGGAATCTCATGGCGTTTGTAGCGAACAAAAACCACACGTAGTTTGCGTGCCTTACCCGGCACAAGGCCACATCAACCCGATGCTGAAGGTTGCTAAACTTCTCCACGCCAAAGGCCTCCACGTCACCTTCGTCAACACCGTTTACAACCACAACCGTCTCCTCCGGTCCCGTGGGCCCGACGCGCTCCATGGTCTTCCCTCGTTCCAGTTCGAGTCCATTCCTGATGGTCTACCGGAGACTGATGGAGACACCACGCAGGATATCCCCGCACTTTGCGTGTCAACAAAGAAGAACTGTCTAGCTCCGTTCATGGAGCTTATCCGGCGAATTAACTCTGGAGGAGATGTTCCTCCGATTAGCTGTATTGTATCGGACGGTATAATGAGTTTTACTCTTGACGCTGCGGAGGAGCTTGGTGTCCCTATTGTTCTTTTCTGGACACTTAGTGCTTGTGGATTAATGGGTTTTCTACAGTTTCATGTCTTTATCGAGAAAGGTTTAGCTCCTTTTCAAGGTACTAATTGTTGTTATTTTTCCATTATTCATTTTAATTAACATAGTTAAACGAGCGAGAGAACAAAAACAAATTATAAATATATTTGGCTAATTTAACTGTCTTTTAGGCCAATGACCTCTTCTGGTTCTTGATTTATCGATTTACACTAGCTAGGAATGTTGTGTCATATCCTATAGATTACTTATAATGCTGGTGGATTGTGACAGATGAAAGTAATATGTCTAAGGAGCATCTAGACACCGTTATAGATTGGATACCGTCTATGGAGAGTCTTAGGCTAAAGGACTTCCCAAGCTTCATTTGTACCGCTAATCCTGACGACATTATGCTTCATTTCATCATCCGAGAGGTTGAGCAATCCAAACGCGCCACTGCGATCATTCTTAATACATTTGAAGATCTTGACCATGAGGTTATCCAGGCTATGCAATCTGTTTTACCTCCGGTTTACTCGATTGGACCGCTCCATCTCCTAGCGAACCAGGTGATCAAGGAGGATAGTGAAACCGCACAAATGGGATTAAATTTATGGAGAGAGGAGACCAAGTGTTTGGATTGGCTCAACACTAAGACTCAAAACAGTGTTGTTTATGTTAATTTTGGGAGCATAACGGTTATGACCACGAAACAGCTTGTGGAGTTTGCTTGGGGTTTGGCACGAAGTGGAAAAGAGTTTTTATGGGTGATCCGGCCAGATTTAGTAGCTGGAGAAGAGGCAATTGTTCCGTCAGATTTTCTAACGGAGACGACAGGTCGGAGAATGCTAGTGAGTTGGTGTCCTCAAGAAAAGGTCCTTTCTCATCCAGCGATTGGAGGGTTTTTAACGCATAGTGGATGGAACTCGACGTTGGAGAGTCTCTCTAGCGGAGTTCCGATGGTGTGTTGGCCGTTCTTTGCAGATCAACAAACGAATTGTAAATTTTGTTGTGATAAGTGGGAAGTAGGGATGGAAATCGGTGGAGATGTGAAGAGGGAAGAAGTTGAGGCGGTGGTTCGAGAGCTTATGGACGGAGAGAAAGGAAAGAAAATGAGAGAGAAAGCAGAAGAGTGGCGACGTTTAGCAGAGAAAGCATCAGAGCGTAAGCTTGGTTCTTCAATTTTGAATTTTGAGACACTTGTCAATAAGGTTCTCTTAAGATAGAGTCTAAAGAAATATGACATGATCATTTAGGCTTTGATTGGATGCAATTTAAATAAAGTAGCACAATTTCTACTCTCTTATGTAACCAATCATTCAAGCAACATTATACAAAACAATATAGTGTTTTACTGTACCATTATCTCGAATCACTGTTTGTATGGTTTTAATTGTATTATCGGCTTTGAATGGTACCCACATTTAAATTGTACATTATGGTTAGAAATGTTTACTATCTTTTGTGTAATCAATGAGTAAATTAACATTACACAAAATAATATCAGTCTTTTTAATTGTACAATTATCTTTAGTCACTATTTGTACTACTTTTAGCTGTACTATCATCTTTAAACCATTAAAAAATGTGTACTTTCTTTTGCTACTAGTCAGACCCATCATTTTTGTACTCCAACCCGTTTAATCAAAAAATTAAAAAAATATATATTATCTTGTGTGATCACTTGTACTGCTATTCGTGGTTGACATGTTCATCAGCGTTATGTCATCCATCATCGACGTGGTCATTCGTCTCCTTAGTCAGAGGTGTAACATCTAGGTTCGCCCCAATTGACCCATAAACGGTGGTGTCAGTCGATGCTAAACGCGATGAAGATGCCCCGCCATTCACGACAAAGCTAATCGGGCAAACTATGACCGGAGAAATCTCGGGGTTAACTTCGAGATTGGTGGTACTATCGTAAGAGGAAGAAGGAGATAAGGATCTAAATATTCTTGTTTTGGCGGCAAATGGGGAACGTACTAATCGTGATGAAGATGCATCTTCGGCAAAGCTAATCGGGTAGACGATGACCTGAGAAATCTCGGAGTCAACTTCGAGATTGGTGGTTCTTTCGGAAGAGGAAGAAGGAGATGGGATTTAAATATTATTGTCTTAACGTACGGATCGCAAGATAACCGTTGAAAATGCAGAAAGGAAAGGAAAAGGTAAAAGAGAAGATATTTTACCTTTTTCTGTCTCTCGGATGCAGATTAAAAAAAAATGAAGGGTTGAAAGATCCAATATTTTTTACACAAATGTACAAATACCTAGGTTAATGATTAAACCATGGGCGGCGTGTGTGACCGACCTAAGGCATTTCTTCATTTTTCTTTCACAACAAACGTTCCAGAGTGCACCACGTGTAAAGGTGAAGCGATGTGTTGATTCAAGAATTTGGCGGGCTTTTTCAATACGCTTCTATCGAGCTTCACTAAAATCGTACTCGCCGAACTAAGAGGGAATTAGTTGGTGGTACCGGGATTAGCATCCTTTCTCATGTCCGACCCAGATCTGACCTGACACGGAGCTTTGGAAGCCAATCGAATGATGGGCCAACGAAGACCCATTAATAACAACTCGGCCCATTAATGCATATAGCCGACCTAAGAGAATACAAGCAAAAAGAAAAAGAATTAGTTCGAATAAAAGAAAATGCTTAAAATTAGTATGTTTTCTTTTCATCTTTTAAGAGATTTTTCATTAATCGTTTAGGGTTATATTTTCTTGGTAATGTTGCTTTTAAACCTATTATTATATTTTTTGGATTGATTTCAGAGTGTTACCCTATCCGATACCACCAATTACCAACTACAAATTTAGGTTCGATGCAAAGAGCGCTTAAGATTAAAATGGCATTAGAAAAATGGAGTAAAAAGAGTGGAAACGAAAAAGTTGGGTCGGAAATCGGTTTATCCTGAATAAAAGTGAAAATCTGCACTGGAGTATGAATCTTTCTTTACATGTTTTTCACTCGGTTTCCATGCGGATTGGAGCCACCGCTTGACTTTTTCATATTTTGTTCACTTTTGATTATTTGATTCGGATTTGGCATGTTTTTCTCGGGTCGATTTGAATCAGTTTTAGTTCTTTATAAATATATTTTGGGAAGTTGATTAAAACAATCTTTTTAGATTTTGGATTGACTCAAACAACCTTTTTAGATTTTAATTACTGAGGCTATTTTTTAGTCCGTTTTACCATTTTTCCTTTGATAACAAAAAACATATTTACGAAAAATGCCACTAATGAAACGGGACACGTAGGCGGTAGAGTTTTAGTCATAGCATCTGTAGATTTACAATTGTGGATACTGACGGTAGACTTATTTTAGTAGCGGTACAATTATAGTTAGCAGTAGACTTATTTATGGCAGTGGTAGATTTATTTTGTGTATACGTGTGGTAGACTTATTGTAGTAGTGGTAGAGTTATAATGAGCGGTAGACTTATTCAGTATTTTCGGTCAACCAAACCAACCTTCGACTGGTAGACTTATTTTTTTAGGACCAACAGTGGTAGTCTTATTCGTTGGTAGTAATTACAGTGGTAGATTTGTTTTTACCTAGGTCGACTGATGGTAGACTTGTTATCCAACCTAGTTACGGTAGACTTTTTTCATATTAGACATTTGGTAAACTTATTGTGATAGCGGTAGACTTGTAGTCCTTGGTGGTAGACTTGTTTCATGTTTAGGAAATTATAGTGGTGGTAGACTTATTTGGTAGGTGGTAGAGTTATTTGCAGGGAACACAAAATGTCAGTTTTACCCTTAAAAGACGACAAATTTGCTTGAAAAAACCTGCAACAATGGTGAAGAACTAGGGTTGCCGCCGCATAGCTCAGTTTTGTGATTGATCTTTCTTTGTGTTCTCTATTGATTTTTGAACAAATGGAGGTTAATTGAGAACAGAACAAATCATTCTTGTTTGTGGTAGTCAGAGTTTTGAGAAGAATTGATGGGTGTTCTTGGTTCACAATTCAAAAGGTGGTACAGTTTTAGGGGCATATCATGCAAGTGATGGTAGATTCATAGTGATGGTAGATTTAGTATGTACTATATATTTTCATATATTTTCTATATTTTCGTATGAACTCGTACTCGTGTTTTAAGGATATTGTAATGGTTACATAGACATTTCAGAATCCATGTTTTAACCATACTTAAAGGTTGTCAATTCATTCATTACACTACAAAAAAATGTTCATAGAAGTCTACCATAATGTTTGAATCTCTTTGCAAAAAGTCTACCATAACAATTGTCTCTTATAGAAATAAATCTATCATAACGTATATTACAAATGAGAACGTATGTGTCTCATAAAAATAAATCTACCATCAAACGAAAATACATCTCATCTGAATCACGAGGGATAACTGAGCAATCACTGGATCCATCACGAGGGTTTGACTCTGATAACTGAACAATCTCATCACGTGGTAACTCATCCATGATATCAGCTGCACATTTGAGGCGAATAGCATGCATATTGGAATCACATAAGTCTTTCGTACTATGCCAAAAAAATCTCATTCATTAGCAGCTTCAGAGTCAAAAATCTACCATTGAATAGAATAAATCTACCATTACACAAAAAATAAATCTACCACTAAGGACTTACATGCCATATATACGGGTGAGGTTGAGGACTTGATGCTACATAACCATAAGGCCGTATAGGAGAATAAGCATGTTAAACAATACAAAGATCAACCAAATACTACCTAAATACAATAAGAAACAATGTTGTATAGACCATCTTCATGATCTTTCGGATGTTCTTTACAATTTTCATGTGGTTACGCATTGCACGTACAATGAATAATTGTAAAGAAATTCATGGAAATTAGAACATCTTAGACTGAAACACAATCCTAACTAGCCAAAAAAGATTTCATTCATTAGCAGCTCCAGAGTCAAAAAGTCTACCATAATGTTTGTATCTTTTTGCAAAAGTCTACCACAACGTCTGCATCTCATAGAAATAAGTCTACCATAACGTCTATTATAAATTTACCATAACGTATGTTTTTTCCCATAGAAATAAGTCTACCCATAACGTCGGAATCTGGATCTGAGAAAAATCCAGGTCTGGAAAAAATTCAGATCTGAGAAAAATCCAGATCTGGAGCAGAACGTGATTTTACAAAACTTCAACACACCCAAACGAAACCGGTTAAAATCAAGAGATTACCTCTCTACAACGCACGAAAACGAAACCCCAACACTCGCCGGAATTTCGAAACCTATGAACGAAGAACATATTAAAGTTCATAAATCCGAATCCAAAACACTCGTGAATGATAGAGAGGAAGAAAACTCATGATTCGTTTCAAATATTACCGTCAAACGCAACAAATCTCGTCGCCGGAGACGAAATCGTCTAATCGGAGTTGCCGGAGGAGAAGAAGAAGAGGTTTCGTTGAAATGTGATTTTTTTTTTTTGGTTTTATGTTGGTTTTTTTTTCTCAAAAGATAATAGCATTTTCGTTAATAAACGAATTTGAGGTATTTTTAATGTCTTTGTAACCTTTTTTAGCTCTAATTTTTTATCTCAAAAAATAAAAAGTTTTTAAGTAAACATCAAATTTTAAAAGGTTGTTCTAGTAATTATCTCATATATTTTTAACTGTGATAATTAAAAAAAAATTCCCTAGAGTTGAATTACCTCCCGACTATTTTTTTGATAGTTTGGACAAGATGTTTATCTCCTAATGCCATCTTAGCGAAGAATTCTTCAAATGATGTGTTTTATTAAACATAAACCATTTAACATTTTCTATCGACAAATGGTTAATCTCTTTAACAAGGTTTTAGTTGAGGGGCTTTTCTTGGTTAAAAATTAGTTGTAGGTTTTAAAATATATTTGATGATAGTTGAGGTTACTTCATTAAATTTTATTTTTAAATCAGTTTTTGGTTTAAGTGAAAACTTAAGTGAAAAACTAAATTAAAATATAGCCTCGATCTACATTGCTATGCTGGCAGAAAATTGTATGCAAAATTTGGCCTCGATATTGCTGGGAGATTTTCGCACGTGATGCATGCAGATAGTTGACCATCTCCATGTGAGAATTATTTGGTTCACTATCTCCACGTGAGAATTATTTGGTTCACCATCTCCACGTGAGAATTATTTTCAACTATATTTCTATAAAATGGAGTCCTTCAAAGCCTGTTTGGTTCACCATCCCCACTTCAATCACAAATACATATCCATTTTCACTATATCATTCATTGGCAGTCGATAGAAAAAAGGGATGGGATCTCATGCCGTTTGTAGCGAACAAAAACCACATGTAGTTTGCGTGCCTTACCCGATACAAGGCCACATCAACCCAATGCCGAAGGTTGCTAAACTTCTCCACGCCAAAGGCTTCCATGTCACCTTCGTCAACACCATCTACAATCACAACCGTCTACTCCGGTCCCGTGGACCCCATGCACTCGACGGCCTTCCTTCTTTCCGGTTTGAATCCATTTCTGACGGCCTACCAGAAACTGACGTGGAAGCCAAGCAAGACCTCGTTGCCCTTTGCGTGTCCACATCGAAGAACTGTCTTACTCCGTTCAAGGAGCTTATCCTGCGGATTAACGCCGGCAACAATGTTCCTCCCGTGAGCTGTATCGTATCTGACGGTATTATGAGCTTCACTCTTGATGCTGCGGAGGAGTTTGGAGTCCCGAAAGTTCTTTTCTGGACTACTGGTGCATGTGGCTTCTCGAGTTGTTTACACTTCTATCGCTTCATCGAGAAGGGGTCGCCACTAAAAGGTTTGTATTTTTTTTTTTTATTGATTGTTGTGAAATATACGAATAATACTAATCTATAAACATAATAGTGGTATATCTATATCGTTTATTTGATTCTAGATACAATATATATATATATATATATATACATATAAAAATATTTGATTTTAAAATAAACAAAACGAGAAGATTTTATAGAAGATATGGGATTCTTTTATTCAACTTATATTTTATATCTATTACAAACTTATGCTTCTCCTTCATATATATATATATATACTAGGGTATGTCCACGCGTTGCGTGAATTTAAAATTTAACATGGTATAATATATACAATAATTGTTAACTTATTGACTATTTATATATTTAATATTACAGGAATTTGGTGTTCATAGTAAATAATTATCTAGGTTCAGAGACTAAATATTTGTAGCAAATTATTGGATATATATAATGTTGTTTGTAAAAAACAAATTAAGATAGAATATTGTTGAAATATATTATGACAAAGTATATAACAAAAAGTAGAAAACATTGTACCTCTATATATATATATATATAGCTAATTAAGTGATATTTAAGATTTATGCTCACAATTTATAATTTTAGTGAAGTTAAGATTAAAAGTCAAAAAATAATTTTATGTGAATAGAAATTTACATATATATTAGAATATCTTTTTAAATATTTTCAATAAATTCATGAAGATAATTTGATAATAAATGTTTACTTTAAATTAAAATTGATATCACATTTTTCTTTAAAAAACAATTCTAAAATTCTAAATTGTAGAAGGGCAAATATCATAATTAAGTAAAAATTTGGTTCTAAATATAAAAATAGACATTAATTGTCAACACCAAAAGTGACACATGGCAACTTGTCAAAACTTTAACTTACTGAAACGTTAAAATATTATATAAGATAGGAGAAATTAGATTACATGCAAGTGACACAAAAAAGTTTATTAATATTTAGACATAGGTACACTAGATTAGTGTCTAACTTGTGTCAAACATGTTAGGTAGACATTTATCCATAAACTAGATAAGCTTAGTGTCAAGATGATGAATAATCACTTAATTCTTAACACTCTCTCTTGAGTATTTATCATCTTTGATGTGTCCGGTCTCAAATTGTCTCGTTAAAAACTTTATCATGGTAAAACTTAGTGGAACAAAAACTATGACAAGTGATAAAGAGTGCAGTCTCCCCTGGAAATGATAGATGTCATCTTCTCTTCATTATCTCTAAGATGATGCATTTCGATGCTTTCAATGTG
Organism: Arabis alpina; assembly: GCA_900128785.1. Taxonomy (NCBI): domain Eukaryota; kingdom Viridiplantae; phylum Streptophyta; class Magnoliopsida; order Brassicales; family Brassicaceae; genus Arabis; species Arabis alpina. Next base: position 21,629,839 of record LT669788.1, on the reverse strand, counting down.
CTTATTCAATATTGTAGTAGGAAGAACCTTTGTAAATAAATATATTCCATTGTCACTTGAACAGATGTATTGCACATCGTCTTGTTCTCCACAAACTCTTGAGTATAGGAGAAAATCTTGGAGGAATATGCTTCGTCCGGTGGCTCTTGATATATCTTTCTTTGATTTATGCAACACAAGCAGCATTACTTTCATATAGAACTAGGTGCCAAAAAATGATGGTCATATAAACTAGTTCATAACTTGTTTAACATAAGCAAAAATGCTTGTTCATAACTTTATTTCATTATACTACCATAAAGTTCAAGATTGATAGAAAAAGAAAAATATCTTCCAAAGTGAGCACGTAGTTAAAAAAAGTAAAGTCGAGGCACCAAATCTCCAATATATCATATTGGTGTAGATTATACCAGTTACAAAACCTACGCTCAGATTTACTTGTACAACTTACATCTACTTTTTACAGCTTTATACTATGCTAACAACTTACAGTTAAGAAATTTATACTACTTTTAATTACCAATTGAACCCGTTGTCTAGCCTCTAGGCCACTAGGCTATTGTCTAGGCAATTAAACCCATTGTCTAGATGTAAAAAATGCTTGGTCCTAACTTAATTTCATTATATTACCATAAAGTTCAAGATTGATAGAAAAAGAAAAAAATATTCCAAAGTGAGCACGTAGTTAAAGAAAAGTAAAGTCAAGGCAGTTAAGCAATACTTCAAATTTCCAGTATATCATATTGGTTTAGATTGTATAGGTTACAAAACCTACATTCCCTTATACTCGTACAACTTACAGCTACTTTTTACAGCTTTATATTATGCTAACAACTTACAGTTAAGTAATTTATACTACTTTTGATTACCAATTGAACCCATTGTCTAACCTCCAGGCTACTTTTCTTTTGTTATTGTTGGCCAATAACCTTTCTAAATCTGATTTTACACTTTCAGTGTAAAATTTTGCATATTATTGCGGTTCTTTAATTTTAATCGTTAAGTAACATGTATTATATTATTACTAAAAATCGTGGTAAATTTGGCAGATGAGAGTAACTTAACCGAGGAGCAGTTAAACACTAAAATAGATTGGATACCATCGATGAAGAATCTGAAATTAAAGGACATTCCTAGTTTCATAGGTACCACTAATCCAGATGACATTATACTCAACTTCCTTATCCGTGAGGCTGATCGAGCCAAGCACGCTTCTGCTATCATCCTAAACACATTCGATGACCTCGAGCATGACGGAGTCCAATCTATTCAATTTATGCTACCTCCAATTTACTCAATTGGACCGCTTCATCTTTTAGCCAACCGAGAGATCGAAGAAGGTAGTGTTATCGGAAAGATGGGATCAAATTTATGGAGAGAGGAGATAGAGTGTTTAGATTGGTTGGATACTAAGTCTCGAAACAGTGTTATTTATGTTAACTTTGGGAGCATAGTAGTCATCAGTGCAAAACAGCTAGTGGAGTTCACTTGGGGTTTGGCGGGAAGTGGAAAATATTTTTTATGGGTGATCCGACCAGATTTAGTAGATGGAGAAGAGGCGATGGTTCCACTAGAGTTTTTAAGAGAGACGACTGGTCGGAGGATGCTGGCGAGTTGGTGCCCTCAGGAGAAAGTTCTTTCTCATCCGGCAATCGGAGGATTCTTAACGCATAATGGATGGAATTCAACGCTCGAGAGTCTCTCCAGCGGAGTTCCAATGGTGTGTTGGCCGCTCTTTGCAGAACAACAAACAAATTGTAAGTTCACTTGTGATGAGTAGAAAGTTGGGATGGAAATCGGAGGAGATGTGAAGAGGGAAGAAGTTGAGGCGGTGATTCGAGAGCTTATGGACGGAGAGAAAGGAAAGAAAATGAGAGAGAATGCAGAAGAATGGCGTCGCCTGGCAGAGGAAGCAGTAGAGCATAAGCTTGGTTCTTCTAACGTTAATTTTGAGACACTTGTTAATAAGGTTCTCTTAGGATATACCCAACCAAATATGTCATGATCAATTGAATCATTACGTGATAATAAACGTGTGAAATCATATATCTATGTTTCCAAATTGTTGTCTCTAGCTCGGAGTTAGGAAAATATTTGCAATGCATTTATATATGTGAAACAAAAATTGCATGGACAACAATTTGCACGCCAAAACAAGGTGGCGAAATAGGATTGAGGAACTTAGCATATTGAATTACATTGTTTCGACTTGCACTGAATTGGCCACTATTTTCAGCTGGTGGATTCTGGTGAGTATTAGAGTTCACCGAAATATGATTCAAAGACAACAAACTTTGGAATCACAACTCACAAAATACTCACAAATGTTTAATTATACATAAATTGATGAAGAACATATATGAATGATGACGATTAGACCAGAATCTAATCTGTTTGGTGCGATTTTGCTGTTTTATATGGTGTAATGTATTTTTTATATATAAATGTTAAACTTAAATAATATTATAATTTATAAACAAAAATAGTTGGGGTTGATTCGTAAATTTTAAAAATAAAGCATATTATTAGAAAATGGTATAATATGAGCTATACTCGGTGTAAACTTCATGATGACCCCCACTAACTTAACAAAAGAAAATATGGATTCAAAAATACGGAGTTTTATTTAACATATTTTGAAGAAAGGAAAACTCATATAAAAAGTAGATATTATTTGTAACTAGTCTACCTTCTACCTCACCGTAAGAAACATTGCTTTGACAATTGTTATCTAGACCACTTATCATGTAGATGAACAATTATCTTTTGGTGGCAGCATATCAGCTTTACACATACCGTGAGATCGGTTGTCCGAGATCTTCGCACGTGACGCAGCTTTGTTGACAGTCTATACGTGCAACAACAATTATATGGTCCCGACGTCTAATTTTGGAGTCCTTTAAAGCCTAGCGAACTCAATTACATACATATCCATTTTTCATCGTTGTTGTGAAATGACATCTCATGCCGTTTCTAGTCGACAAAAACCACACGTAGTTTGTGTGCCTTTCCCGGCTCAAGGCCACATCAATCCGATGCTCAAGGTTGCTAAACTTCTACACGCCAAAGGCTTCCATGTCACGTTCGTCAACACCATCTACAGCCACAACCGTCTACTCCGGTCCCGTGGGCCCAATGCTCTAGACGGACTTTCTTCTTTCCGGTTCGAGTCAATCCCTGATGGTCTACCGGAAACCTCCGCCGACGCCATGCAGGACGTTCTTGCCCTTTGCGAGTCCACCATGAAGAACTCTCTAGCTCCGTTCAAGGAGCTTCTTCACCGGCTTAACTCCGGAGATGATGTTCCTCCGGTGAGCTGTATTGTGTCGGACGGTGTGATGAGCTTTACTCTTGATGCTGCGAAGGAGCTTGGAGTCCCGGAGGTTCTTTTTTGGACCACAAGTGCGTGTGGCTTCTTGGCTTATCTACACTTCTATCTCTTCGTCGAGAAGGGGTTATGTCCACTAAAAGGTTTGTATTATTGTTTTGGTTAATGATTAAATCCGCGCTCGTATTTTTAACTGACGCACAAAAAACTGGAATTTTTAAGAAATGCCACAATTTATTTTGTAAAAATGCTATTTTTTGAAATATCATTTATTCAAAATGTTTTTTTTTATTGGATTTAATTATATTATGTTAGAACTTACTCTTTTTTTTCATTTGTGGCTTTTTAAAATAGATACTTTACTGTGATATTTTTGCAAAAAAGTAATTCAAATGTGACATTTTAAAAAAAAAAATCAAAAACATTTGTTAGGAGACCAAATATATTTTGTTAACTTAAGAAATGGGATAAAATTAGCTCAGAAGTCAGAACTGAAGTCTTAAAAAAAAGCTAATCACTGCCGTCCAAAAGAAAAACTTTAAAGGCTTAGCTGTGTAAAAAATGGAAACTTGATCACACTACAAAACAAATGATATATGCAAAATAACTAAAATCAACATTTTTATTTTTACTTTTAAAAACAAAATCTAGAGAGCTACCTGGAGGAAAGTAAACAACTTAAAGTCAATAACCTTAATAATCCCTTCTGGCTCTGAAGTTACAATATTAATGTAATTGCATCAAACGTTGCATATTAATATACGGTATTTCAGATTTTGTTAGTAAAAAATAGAGAGATTAAACTATTACTAATAAAATGGTGGTGTGTTTAGCAGATGAAAGTTGTTTAGACACAAAAATAGATTGGATACCATCGATGAGGAACCTACGACTAAGAGACATCCCTAGCTTCATCCGTGCGACTAGTCCTGAAGACAAAATGCTCAACTTTTTTATCCATGAGACCGACCGAGCCAAACTTGCTTCTGCCATCATTCTCAACACTTTCGATGACCTTGAGCATGATGTTATCCATTATATGGAATCCATTTTACCTCCGATTTACTCTATTGGACCATTAAATCTATTAGTGAACCAAGAGATCTACGAGGATAGTGAGATCGGACGGATGGGATCAAATTTGTGGAGAGAGGAGTCAGAGTGCTTGGATTGGCTTGATACTAAGTCTCGAAACAGTGTCGTATATGTTAACTTTGGGAGCTTAACGGTGATGAGCGCAAAACATCTTGTGGAATTTGCTTGGGGTTTAGCGGCAACGAGAAAAGATTTTGCGTGGGTGATCAGACCGGATGTAGTAGTTGGTGATGTGGCAATGGTTCCGCCAGAGTTTTTAACAGAGACCGTGGATCGAAGGATGCTGGCAAGTTGGTGTCCTCAAGAGAAAGTCCTTTCTCATCCCGCGGTTGGCGGATTCTTAACGCACAGTGGATGGAACTCGACTCTAGAGAGCCTCTCCAATGGAGTTCCTATGGTTTGTTGGCCGTTCTTTGCAGAGCAGCAATTGAATTGTAAGTTTTGTTGTGAAGAGTGGAAAGTTGGGATGGAGATGGGCGGAGATGTGAAGAGGGAGGAGGTAGAGGCAGTGGTTAGAAAGCTAATGGACGGAGAGAAAGGAAAGAAAATGAGAGAGAAGGTGGAAGAGTGGCGACACTTAGCGAAAGAAGCGATAGACCATAAGCGTGGCTCGTCGGAATTGAATTTTGAGATGGTTGTTAATAATGTTCTCTTAGGAGAGTAGAGAATATGTATATTATTATATGTTATACGTACATATTATATGTTATACGTAAATATAGTCTTGAACAAGTATTTTGAAAGCAAGAATAGTATCTTAAGGCTGGCCATGCAATGTTTTAGTCAATGCCAACAATAATAGCATCATTACTATTCCTGGGCGACCGCTTCCAAATGCATTCCTCGTGTCTTTTGAACTGAATATTTTATTGTACTTTTTTCTCTTGTCATTGGCAATCAAAGCTGCTTCGTAATAAAGTTCTAAAATTATAAGTTAAATTAAATTAACAATAATTTGACGAAAAGAACAAAACGTAATACATTAGAAAAAGCGATTAGATAGACAACTTAAAACATTCAAGTTGATTTGCGGTGAACTTCAGAAAAAGCAAAATTTTCTATATTTTATACTACTCAAATATTCAAGTTAGTGTTTCACTTTTGTATGTGTACATAAAAAAAATCGGATTCGATTGATAACCTACAAAACATAAGTTTTAAATTGTATAGCATAATGCAAAACTTTAGAAAATAGTTGTAAAAAACTAACTATAAAAAATAAAGTTGAACACAAAATTTTTAGTATCATTTTCGTGGTCAATACAATTTAAAACATTTCAAATTATATAGTGGATATAAATTTGTTAAAGTTGTTACCCATTAAAGCTATCTTTGTCGGCCTCTATCGAGCCATTAATTTATTAGTGCATCTAAAAGACTATAAAACATCAACAATTCTCTCCGTATACGATAAGATATAACGCTCACCGAGTCAATAATGTCTACTTCTATCATTACTTTTTTCTTGGCAGAAGATTGAAAACAAAACCAAAATGGCGTCTCCTGCCGTCCCTAGCTCACGAAAACCACACGTAGTTTGCGTGCCTCACCCGGCTCAAGGCCACATCAACCCGATGTTGAAAGTGGCTAAACTCCTCCACGCCAAAGGCTTCCACGTCACTTTTGTCAACACCATTTACAACCACAACCGTCTACTCCGGTCCCGTGGGCCCGACGCGCTCGATGGGCTTCCTTCGTTCCGGTTTGAGTCCATTCCTGATGGTCTACCGGAGTCTGATGGAGACACCACCCAGGATATCCCCGCGCTTTGCGTGTCCACAACAAAGAACTGTCTAGCTCCGTTCATGGAGCTTCTCCGGCGGATTAACACCAGAGATGATGTTCCTCCGGTGAGTTGTATTATATCGGACGGTGTGATGAGTTTTACTCTTGATGCTGCGGAGGAGCTCGGTGTCCCGGATGTTTTTTTCTGGACCCCTAGTGCTTGTGGATTCATGGCTTTACTACAATTTCCTCACTTTATTGAGAAAGGTGTAGCTCCTTTTAAAGGTACCAATTGTTGATATTTTTTCATTATTGATTTTAATTAACATAGCTAAATGAGCGAGAGAACAAAAAACCCTTAAATATATTTGGCTAATTTAACTGTCTTTTAGGCAAGTGATCTCTTATGGTTCTTGATTTATTGATTTTCACTAGCTAGATAGGAATGTTGTGTCGTACCCTAAAGATTACTTATAATGATGGTGGATTGTGACAGATGAAAGTTACATGTCTAAGGAGCATCTAGACACGGTTATAGATTGGATACCGTCTATGAATAATCTTAGGCTAAAGGACATCCCTAGCTTTATCCGTACCACTAATCCTGACGACATTATGCTTAACTTCATCGTTCAAGAGGTCGAGCAATCCAAACGCGCCACTGCGATCATTCTCAATACGTTTGAAGATCTTGACCATGAGGTTATCAAGGCTATGCAATCTATTTTACCTCCAGTTTACTCGATTGGACCGCTCCATCTCCTAGCGAACCAGGACATCGACGAGGGTAGTGAAATCGCACGGATGGGATTAAATTTATGGAAAGAGGAGACAGAGTGTTTGGATTGGCTTGATACCAAGTCTCGAAACAGCGTTATGTATATCAGTTTTGGATGCATAGCGGTGATGAGTGCAAAGCAGCTTGTTGAGTTTGCATGGGGCTTGGCGGCAAGTGGAAAAGATTTTTTGTGGGTGATCCGACCAGATTTAGTGGCTGGAGATGCGGCTGTGATTCCACCAGAGTTTTTAGCGGAAACAGAGGACCGGAGAATGCTAGCGAGTTGGTGTCCTCAGGAAAAAGTCCTTTCCCACCCGGCAATAGGAGGATTCTTGACGCATTGCGGGTGGAACTCAACGCTAGAGAGTCTATGCGGTGGTGTACCAATGATATGTTGGCCATTTTTCGCAGAGCAGCCAACAAATTGTAAGTTTTGTTGTGATGAGTGGGGAGTAGGAATGGAGATAGGCGGAAATGTAAAAAGAGAGGAGCTTGAGACAGTGGTTAGAGAGCTAATGGATGGAGAAAAGGGAAAGAAAATGAGAGAGAAAGCGGAAGAGTGGCGACACTTAGCGGAGGAAGCGACGAAGGATAAACTTGGTTCCTCGGTTGTGAATTTTAACACTTTAGTTAACAAAGTTCTTTTAGGATAAAGCCCCAAGATGGACCATGCATGACCACGTCTAGGAAAACTTCAAACGATAAAAAAATTAGATATGAATATATCTTATAGGTGACTGACGGTAGACCATCGACCTATAGATGTTTGTGCTAGTGATTCTGTAATCAGTGTTTGTTTGTTTCTTTGCTTGTACTCAAATGTCAACTGTAATAAGATTAACGAGAAAATGTACTCATAAGCTTAGTTTAAGAGCTATTTGTTAACAAGTTTCCCAAAAAAAAATATCTGCAGTATTCATTATCTACAAGACAAATCACTTGCGGCAGTTCTGAATATGTTTTGCCTGTTCTTTGCCAACGAATTGACAAATCGGACGTTCGCATTTGGCGGAGGATATGCAGCGGCTCGGCTAGTATGTAGTTAAAAATATCCTTTTTGGGTCGGCCCAGTTAAGTGCAGCCCATTCTCTCTGTAGAGAACGTTTTTAACTTGAAACAATTGTAATAAAATCATGATTTATAGATATAGACTTACATCATTCGTAAACACCGCATAATCGCTTAATCATTTGATTGTTTCGCATTTTGTAAACAAAGTCTATTTTTACTACTTTTAACTAGATATCTAAGACATTATTTAGCTTCCGTTCAACGTTTTTTTTGTTTCGGCAGAATAAACAGGAAAAAAAAATTATATGTACTAGATAGCCTAACTTTCACACATGTTTGTAAAAATGATACTGTGGCAAAATCATAAATAATTGGGAGTTGATCGTGCGTCTATTTTTGTAAATAGTATGCCTCTCAAGAGTGTTTGAAACAAATAACGTGTTATATATCATTATTTGTGACACGTTATATTACATGCTGTGACGTTATTTCATTAAAAAGCGTGTGAAATAAAAAATTGTGATTGTATATTTTTAGAAATAAGGGTCAAAATGAAACTACATCCCTAATTAACCCAAAAGAAATTCAGGTGGTTTTAAAACTTAAGTTGAAGAAATTTAGCTAGTTTGCTAGAAACAAAAATTCAACCAAAAAAGTCACTTGGCTGATTAGCTAACCTTTTCCAAGAAAACATATTTTCTTTTCCAACTTGCTATCGTTAGACGAGTCTAAATTAAAAGACAATTAGTACATGGAAGATAAAAAAAAAATAGCCGAGTTGTTCTAAAATAATAGAAAGAATATCAAAGTCGACTTATTATTTCATGCCGTTAGAAAAATAAAATAAAATAAACATGACAAGATATAGCCATCTTTATTTTGGCAGTCATGTTAAGTCATGGATTTGGTTGAGAAAATAAACGAATTAGCTTTTTTCTCTTTGTTGAATGAAGAGAAAGAGAGTGTAAAAATGTGAAGATTGTACAAGTTGGAGATGAAGTTGATCATGAAGATGACGTCAACTCTCTGTTGTTCGTGGTTGTACTTTCAGGTGCTTCCATTGCATCGAATTCTCCACCTTCTGAGATTTGCTGTGGTATTTGTGATTCTGAAAAAAACAAAGAACCATAACATTAAATCTTTTTTTCACTAAATTTTTAAATAAATCATATAATAGTCAAAAAAACTATAGTTCCACATATAGAGTATATTTGTTTGGTCGCCACTCTGCAAATAAGTTTGGATAATTGCTTAGATAGGGGAATGGTCCCTTGTGAGTTGTGACTAGATATCTTTAGCACCAATAATATAAAAAGGTGACAGAAACCCACATGCAAACACTATTGGTTTATGCAAATACATACACATATAATCAGATATATACATAAACATGCATGACCCATGATGGACGATAGACAGATGTGAGGGAACAAACAATAAGACAGCTCAGTTCACATGGACATGACGCAATTACATATATCCCATGTGCCCAATCATTCACTCTCTTTTTGGTATTTCATTTAATCTTCCGTACTCTTTATATACATATCACTAGTTATTTCGTTGCTGTTTTTGCAAAACTTTTAGTAGTAGACTTGGATATTGTTACAATGATGAATGCAATTGCACATTGGACATGCATGGTGATTAACAATGTCGTTATGAAAAATGTGAAATGACGTACCCGTGGAAGAAGATATTGGCCCTTGAGAAGGAGGGGCATTAGAAGTAGGAGCCTCAAGATTGGATGGGTAAATTAGGTAAGAAGAAGCAGAAGGTAAACGTTGTTGCTGCTGATGATGATGATGATGAACATGTTGAGCATACTGCTGCTGATGTTGATGAGGATATGGTCTAGGGTTTGGAGCTTGGAGGTAGTAGTAAGGAGAAGGCATAATGTTTGATGATGATGGTGATGTTGCTCCGCCTCCGTACATTTGCTGCTGTTGATAGTATTGTGCTTGTTGTAGCTGCGTGTTGTACAATGCCTGCATGCAAATAATTCAGTACGAAAATTGTTGCTATTATATTAACAATCACGTAAATATTTTTTATTTTAGCTAAACGATATTATATATTCCCTCCGTTTCATTTTATATGATGTTTTGGTGGAATGCGCGAGAATTAAGAAAATATAGTTATAATCAAAATCCCATTTAATAATTAATTAAAGACATGATTCAACCACTCCTGTAAAAGACTACGGAATTAAAAATGTCAATAATATCAATTCATATTAAAACATGCATAGAAATTAATAAAACATCTTATAAATTGAAAAAAAAAAATCTTTTAAACATCTTATATTATGAAAACGGAGGAAGTATTAAAATCAGGTTAATGAAGGCTAAACTAACAGCCGATAGATAGATGGTAACAATAGTTTCCTAGAAGATGTATAGTATATCATTGCATGTTGTTAGTATATTGTATATGTATGTTATATGGGGAGAAAGAGAAATAGAGAAAGACAGAGAGACTGACATGGTGGTACCCATATTCAGAATTGTAGGTGTACCTGAAAACAAGAGAAATTTAATGATGCTAAACCAATTAGTCTAAACATTCACCAATATACCCAAGAAAACAAAAGTTTTCTTAATTGTTTTACCTCGACAAATTTAGTGCAAGCAAATTTCATCAAGACATATCTATACTCTTTATATGTTCACATGACATACATACAACATTATTGTTCTATATTGCGATGTTGGTTCGGCTAATCGTCAATGTATATACTTTATTATGCGACAAGTAGCTAGTATTAATGTTATAAATATGATATTTACAGGCTGACTCCAACTTGCGCAAATTGAAGCATTTAATATCATCTTCTGTCTCTTACCATTTCTATCGCATAGGACCATTTCCTTTGTCTAAGCAAAATTTATAAATTTCTTTACACCCTTTGGGTTTAAAATAAAGAATATAACCCATTAATTATTTTTTCATTTTAGATTATAATTATAAGAAGCTCACGTACCCGTAGGATGGATACATGAGCTGAGCCGTCGCAGCCTGCTGCATTGGAGAAGCCATTCCGGTATAGCCTGATTGTCCTCCGCCATGATATTGACTAGGGCTTCCTCCATGCCCTCTCCCTAAACCATCAAAGAGTAACCACAAAATTTTATTATAAGAAACTTTTACATAAAATTCATAAATTACTTTATTGGACAATGTAGCATTTTTTGTTCCTCGTATGCATTGCATACCATATAAATTTCAGTTTAAAAGAAAAACTTCAACAAGAAAGATTGATGATGAAAATATGTTTTGAAAACACTAAATTGTATTTTTTTCTGGAAAAACTATAGAGACTAAACCCATAAAATAATCCAGCCAAATGTCAGAATATTTTGTAAAAAAAAAAAAAGATAAACCAACAATAAGATCATCATAAAATTTCAACCTCGAGGCGTCGATGGTCGTGGCCGTCCAAAAGACGCAATATTACAATTGGCCTTTCTACCATCGATCACTGGATTAGGATCGGCGACTGCTCTCGTCGCTGAGTCCGGCTCTCGAAACGTGACCTGGACCACCAAGCTGATGACGTGGCCGGTCTCGAGAAAACAATTGGAGACAAAAGGAAGAAAAAAAGGGTTTAACTTACGAAACCGTAGCCTTTAGATTTTCCGGTGGTTTTATCGGTGATGATGACGGCTTCAAGAATCTCACCGAACTGATCAAAGTAACGACGCATTTCCTCGGTAGGAGTCTCCCATGCTAAACCTCCGACGAACACTTTGGTATGAGTCGTGTCTCCGAACGGCGATCGGTAATAGCTCGTATTAGACATATATTTTTATTAACCGTTTTTGGATTGTTTGATGATGATAGTTTGTGATGATATATACCGATAGCAAAAAAAATTGTATAAACAAAATAAATGAATGAATGAATGAAATAGATGAAAATGGGGTCTTTCTAATTAAAACATGAGCCAAGAAAGAAAAGAAGAAAAGATCGTAAATGAGGGAAAGTTAGCTTCTTTATATCGTCAGTTGCCTCAGAAACGACTTTTTCATTTATCTCTTTGGTTGCAAATTGCAACTCTTAAAACGGTGCCGTGTTGTGTCTCTGACCCTACACTTGCGAGGAAAGAGAGAGAATGGTGACTTGGTGAGTTAGTGTAAGAAGGGATTAGTTTTTCTTTGGGATTTTGTAAGAAGTGTGACAAGGCAAGCACTGAGTATGTCTTCGCTGTCTATGATTTTTGCCAGGTTTTTTACATTATAGCTCTTCCACAACTTTTTCCCCCTCCACCATTTAAATATCTTCTTCAATGTTTTTTTTAAAACTATGTAGTGATTCTGGTAGATAACTTTTTGTGATTTAAAATCTGATAATGTATTATAATAGAGTCTTTCTTGAACGAACAAGAAGGATGTCATGGACCCAAGGGTCTTGTATTCCTATTCCTATTAGTTTGTATTGTACCGGATTTAAGGTTTATATATATTAGTCATAGCTCATAAAAATTAAATTATTATTCACACAGTTGATGAAAAGCCCTAGATAGAAAAGTACTCGGTTCAATAAACTTTCTCTTTAATCTCTTAATAAGTTGTTTTTTTCTTCTTTGTTTTCCTTTTCGATTGCACAATAAACCGGTATATGCAGATATTAAATTTTTAACTACTAAGAGATCTCAGACCAAAATCCATACTAATTTTGGGTTGTGAAAAGCTGTGTATTTTTGAAAATTAAAATGTCCTCATTGATCAATGGTCAATAACAATTATAATCAAATCAAAACCATGCTTTCCGACCGTTGAGTAAATCCTTCAACAACATTGAATCATTCTAATTTAATAAAATAATAGTATTATTCAGAGTTTTACCGACATATACAGTATATAAGTTTTTACAAGCAGGAGTTTGACCTCACAATGTTAAAGTCAACAATTTAAAAATAAAAAAACTAAGCTTTTTTTTTTGTAAGAGAGTAAACTAAGCTGCGGAAAATCTGAAGATTTTCAAAAAAAATCTCAGTAGCTTAGTTTCTCTTTTTAGAAAGAAAAAAAAAAGGATTATACATCTATCTCAGTCTCTCTAAGCTATTTCACTGTTTTCAAACTAATTTTTGTGTATGATTTTCCATATTCTTTGCAGTGTTACCCATGTATTACAATAAGAATTTTCCTTTTCACTATTTAGTTAGTTACTTAACAATTTGTTTTATTGTTTTCTATTTTCTTTTTTCTAATTAAGTTAAACTATTACAATTTTTTCTTTTCACTATTTACTTAATTATTTAACAGTTTTTTTGTTAGTTTTTTCGTTTTTATTCTTTTTACACATGTTATCATCTCGATCGATATTAGACACGTGACAAAATCTCGTGAGTTACAATTTTGACAAACTCTACTTTATATAATAAGATACACTAATGTATGCACACAACTTTGAGATTAAGAAAAAACAATAAAAGGAGAATTTTTATATAGTGAATCCCATCATATATACCTAAAATGTGTAAAGTAGTGTGTATACGTATCAAAGATTGGATAAATATTCATGATGATTATGCCGATCGGATTTGCTATAACTTTTGATGAACAGTGGGAGTCCATTGTTATATCAATACTAGCCATAAGGAGTAAAGGAAAAAAAATAAGTAAAATTGATTTTATACATACACCGTTCATGTAAACATAAAGTAAATAGTTAAATAAGGCTATATATATATATATAATATCTATGTGGTTGTAAAGGATTCTATATCTGTGTGTGTGAAAGTGGAGGGCAAAAGAATTGAGAAGATCACATGAAATGAGCAGAGAAACAGCTTTTACATAGTCCCCCGCACGCATGCACGCACCCAATAACGACCATCCCTCTTTTTAACTCCTTTTTTCTCTTCTTCTCCTTTTCTTATGCAAATTATTGTTAAACCCCACTATCTATTTTTAAAAATATTTTATTATATTATTTGACCAAAATAAAAAAAGAATTAATGTCATTAGTCAGAACAAACTCACGTTTACATTGGTCTAACCTGGTTCGATCAGATTATTGTAAATCATAGACAGAGAAAATGGTGGATATTTAAGAGAAAATTACATGAAAATGTAGGTTGATGACAACATAATCAGCCAGCAAATACAGGTATTTGTTTGGTAATAAAAATAGGAATTAAAAAAAAAAGATGGGGCAAGTTTTGCCAGCATGGAAATAGAGGAAATGTAGCTGGAGTGGAGTTTAAAGAAGAAACAGAAGAGAATCCGTGAACTGGCAGATCCCTCCACGTGGATCATTCTTCTCTCTCCATCATTACCTATCTGTTATTCTTTCTTACAACGATGATTAATTTCAATCGATGGATAAGAAAGTTTTGTTGTTTACCGGTTCATCATGTTAAAGAATTCGGATCAAAACTCAAGATACAAAAGTGATCCATGCGCAATGTGATTGTATGTTTTTTTTTTTTTTTGAAAATACGCAATGTGATTGTTTGATAAATGGATCGAATCCGAAATCCTTTCTAAATTTACGTTTTGAAAATTAAAATTGTCAGTCTCATACCACCACATACTAGTCGAATGTGATTGTTTGAAAAATAAATCGAATCCGAAATCCTTTATAAATTTACGTTTTGAAAAATTAAATTGTCAATCTCATACCATCACATAGCAGCATATACTTTTGGTCGATCATAAAACTATCCCCGCTCTAGCTATATCATTTATCAAAAAATTGTTTAGTTAAGGAAGTTCGATTATAGGTTAAGTTGTTAGTAAAGTTCAAACAAATTGAAAAGCTGAAGTTTAAACTTTATCGAAGTCTACAAATATTAGCAATATATGCAATGACTGATTGTAAAAGTTATAGTTTACATGCACAAGAGAGCATGTATGTCCATGAGCTCATGCACGTTCGTATCTTCTCTATAAGTGTAACAAAAGGCTATAAGCAGGCCTGGCCCAAAGTAATATGATGCCTAACGCAAGAAAAAAAAAATGATGCCCTTTCATTGCCAGCCGTAGATTCGAATCGTGATTGTTGAAGAAGCAAAACAAGACTCAACCGATGGACCTGCTTAATAATTTCGTAAATGATTAGAGAAGAAGTACAAAATCAATTTACAATCAATGAAACAGATTACGAGGAAGAAATATCTGCAGAGTAATGGTGAAATATGTCGTATATGTAAAGAAAATAATGACAAGATGATACGCTCAACTTCGGCAAGATTCGGTGAAGCCCATTGGGCTTTCTACGTTAACACCCTCCCTCAAGCTGAAGCGTGGAGATCGTAAATGCCCAGCTTGACTTGAAAATCTTCAAAGGCTTGACGTCCTAGTGGTTTCGTGAAGATGTCTGCTAATTGCAAGTGGCTCTTAACATGTATTGTTTCAATAACTCCCTTCTGAATTTCATCACGAACAAAATGACAGTCATTTTCGATGTGCTTCGTTCTTTCGTGGAATACCGGGTTTGTGGCGATATGAATAGCAGATTTACTATCACAGTAAAGACGCATACGAAGAGAATGCGAAACACCAAGATCAAGAAGAACCTTTTTCAGCCATATTAGCTCTTTTGTGAGAAACATCATAGCACGATATTCTGCTTCGGTCGAAGATAAGCTCACGGCCGGCCCTGGCTATAAGTATCTCATTCGAAGATGGTTCATAGTCATATATTTTGAAAAAAATGTTTGAAACTACAAAATCTAATTCATAACTATTAGATAGTATAACTAAAATTTAAGATTATAACGTTCAAAGTCAGAACATCATCTTTGTTATCATTTTCCTTCGTTCTATCAAACAAAAAATATTTTCTCTTTGTTTTTTTGAGAAAAAAAATTTAAATCCAGATCGCTCAAAATTAGTCGTATCTAATGATTAGAATTGATCATTTTCAAAATATCATATATGATTAGACCACTTTTATAAATTTAATTTCTTATAAATAAAAGACAAATACTAGTGTGTACAAATACCAAATTTTATGCCTTTTAAAGAACTATCTAATAATTTCATGTTCCTTACACTAATTAAGTTTTTCTAACCTACGAAAATACCAAAATGTACATTAGTTTGCTCAAAAAAGAAAATGGGACTTGTGCTATGTAGGTCGGGATCAAGGTGAAAGTGGATTTAGGATTCACATAAACCCTCATGATTACATGTATTATTTTGTTTCCATCATCACTCTCTCTATTTATGAGGTAAAAACTCTAAACCACTTTGACCCAAAATGCAACTAATGATTTATTTACCTAGTAACTCTTCTTCTTCTCTTTGGTGTTGGAGATTTCTTCTCTGGCAGCGATGTATGTGATGGATATCATTGCGTTAGTGTTAGATAGGATATATTAGTATCTTTGATTTGTTCTATCTAATATACATAGGCATATTTTTAGGTTTATCTTTTGTATCATATAAATACATGATTAATGAGAACAACTCCAATCACGAAGATAAACCAAATTACAGTTAGATTCCTCTTTGACAAAACACAAATAAAATCTTTGGATCAAACTTTCATATATCTTTTTTTTTGTCAAACAAACTTTCATGTATCATACCATAGAAATTACTCAGTCATGAATATATGTTAGGATGTCATCCCAAAACAAATGGAGATTATAATTCGTGTATGTTTTGTTTTGAAAGCAAAAAACAAAGTTTTAAAATGAGCTGAAGAAGATAGTTAAAAAGACATTTTCATTTTCTTAACATTTACCGATTACATTGATACTCTTTTTATAGACTTGAGGATTTGAAGTCATGAAAAGTTTCTTCTCAACAATGAACCTAATCATCAATTAGGGTTCAAACACCATCAAGTCATGTTTCTTTAACTTCATATGGTTGCAAAATACATAGAAAAATCGATTATAGGGTATAAGTTGTTAGTAAAGTTCAAACAAATTGAAAACCTGAGTTTCAAACTTTATCGAAATCTCTTGAGCCTTTGAAATACTAGTATTGAGCTACGAGCCAAATGTAAAATCATGCAACATCAATTATGTTGAGAAATGAGTTATGTTGAGACCTCAAAGTGAAGAATACTTGTGTATGGTCTATTATGATCAAAACTAAATTTGCAAATGAAGAAGATAAAGTTGTTTCAGGATTCTTAAAACAAATCAGTAATTGGAAAGGGTTGATTACTAAAAGAGGCACTTTTTCAAAACTATTAGCTTTTATAGACACTTTTTGAGATTGACACACTTTTTCCCTACTTTTTCATATTTTACACCAACTTTTGGACTAAATACCCTTTCTTTTTTTGCACATGGTTTGGGACCACATGAAATTTTTCTCTTTAATAAAAAAACCAACTTTTATTTTCTCTTCTCTCTTTCTATATTTAAACATGATATATTTTTCTCTCATCTTCTTGCTTTGATTTAGTCTTCTTCTTTTTCACTTTTTGTTCCTTATCAAGTATTTAATTTTAGTATTTGATTGAAAGAAAAACAAATTTTCTTACGAGATCATACATTTCGGATACAATGTCGTGAATGGTTCAGTTTAGATTAACTAAATTGGACAAAGAAATCAACACAAAATTATTTGACTAATAACTAACAAACTCAATGAAACGATTTGTAACCATAAAACCATGACCATGTATATCGTCCATATGGATAACATACCTTATGAATCTTGCAACATACTTCTGTGTTCACAAACTCAAGACGTCTACTTATAAATGCGTTTACAAAGCAAAACATAGTTTTACAGATTTGTATTGTCTAGTTTCATCTATTTTCGTTATTTTGTCTAATTTTAATACTTGACCATCTACTAAACATGCATATGGTTGTTGTATAATTCATTTACTATTGTACATGTGATTTTATTTTATTGACCATGTGACTGTCGTTGTATGGACAAAACCATAAAAACATTAACCATAAATAACTCTTTACAAACATGAATTAACACTAACCATAAAACACTAACTATAAAACATTGTATTGTTTCTGCCCATATTCGAATCCGACCGTGAACTATTGACCAAGAGTCACTCGTTTTCATGTGTATTCTTTATATGATTGTTGTTCATATTCGAATCCGCTTTGACCATGCATCACTCGTTTCAAAACATTTTAGAATCAATTTTTACCATAGCATACCAATCCAACCCATAGACCCTATAAATTCGACTACGGCTTTACCATAAACTTATATAATTTGAAATCTACTGTTAACCATAAATAACTCTCTACAAACATGCATTAGCACTAATTATAACCACTAACTATAAAACGTTATAAAGTTTCTCATTGTATGGTTTATATGGTGTCTTTTATATTGGCCATGACATAATGTCTATTGTGGATTATCAAAATCAAATAACATTTGTTGTGAAACTCCAAAATTGAATTTATCACAATTAAAAAAAAGTTGTAATAACAAGAAAAAAAATTAGAAGATTAAAAGAGTTTGGTTTTATAGTATAATAATAAATAAAAGATAAGAGGATATAAAAAAAATTGAAAATGAGAAAAAAAAAGAGGAAAACCGAAAATTAGAAAAAGAAGTGAAAAAAAAAATGATAAATAAAGACAAAAGAGAGTGTGTCATGAGTTGTTAGAAGCAAAAAAAGAAGAAGGATAAATGTGTCTTTTACATAGATGAAAGTGCTTTGATAGTAGAAAGTGTGTGTTTTGTCAAATACTTTACTAAAAAGTGTGTATAAGAGTAAAAAACTCAATTGGAAAATGCTACTGAGTGATCCTGAGGTCTCGAGTTCGAACCTCTCTCACCCTAACTTTTTTTTTCTTTTCCACCATACCCATGATAGGCCCAATTTACTCCACTGAAGCTCAATTATGTTACGTCATTTGGGAGAGATTTTGTAATTCGGTGGACAACAAACGAGAGAGAAATTTCTGGCCCATTGAGGTTATTTAATTAAATTATTTTTTAAAATCAATTTTGATTTTTTTTATTTCTTAATAATCTAGATTTATGAATGATTACAAATTATGAAAACAGTAACGAACGATTATACAACGGACAATTTTAGCATTGATATGTAGGACCCCTCGGCTCTCCTTGCACCACGCTGTAAATCTCCGATAAATTATTTTTCCAATAATTTGTATTCTCCGGAACTCGAACTGCGTACCTTTTGATGTAGAAACTTTAGAATCTTTAGTCAACTACTGGATCAAAAGAGTTTTCACAACCAATTTTGGTTTAAGTGAAAACTTAAGTTAAAAACGAAATTAAAATAAAGCCTGGACAATGGCATATCTTGTAAAAAAACGTATATTTTGCCTCGAGATTGCTAGTGCATGTGTGAGATCTTCGCACGTGATGCATGCAGAGTTGTTGACCATCTCCACGTGAGAATTATGTGGTTTCACCATCTTATTTTCAATATTTTTATAAAATGTCGTTCTTCAAAGCTTAGTCAATCACAAATACACATCCATTTTCACTATCTTCATTGGCAGACGAGAAAAGAAAAGAGGATGGAATCTCATGCCGTTTGTAGCGAGCAAAAACCACACGTAGTTTGCGTGCCTTACCCAGCACAAGGCCACATCAACCCAATGCTGAAGGTTGCTAAACTTCTACACGCCAAAGGCTTCCATGTCACCTTCGTCAACACCATCTACAACCACAACCGTCTCCTCCGGTCCCGTGGGCCCCACGCACTCGACGGGCTTCCTTCTTTCCGGTTTGAATCCATTCCTGACGGTCTACCCGAGACTGACGTGGACGCCACGCGAGACATCCCTGCCCTTTGTGAGTCCACCGTGAAGAACTGTCTCACTCCGTTCAAGGAGCTTCTCCGGCGGATTAACGCCGGAGACGATGTTCCTCCGGTGAGTTGTATTGTATCCGACGGTTGTATGACCTTTACTATTGATGCTGCGGAGGAGCTTGGAATCCCGGAGGTTCTTTTCAGAACAACTAGTGCTTGTGGCTTCTTGGCTTATTTACACTTCTATCGCTTCATTGAGAAGGGGTTATCTCCGCTAAAAGGTTTGTATTACTATTATTGTGACTAATGATTTAATCCCTGTTATAATATTTATGTATAAAAGGATAATCTTAAAGTATTAATGGGTATCTAAAAATGATGAGAACCTCACCCAAAAAGCTCTCAAATGAGAACTTTGAGAGTTTTTGGGTGAGGCTCTCACCATCTTGAGATATTCATTAATACTTTAAGATTATCTTTTTATTTTGAGAACTTCTCTTAAAACCATTGATGAAGATGCTCTAAGAACCTATAAATACGCTCGTAACAGTGTATATATATATATACCATTATCTAGCCTTTATTATTGTTGGCAATAACCTTTTTCTGCATCTGATTTACATTACCATTGTAAATGCATCAAATTTTGTATATTATTAGTGCGGTGCTTTAGTTATACTAACATATTAGATGATTTGACATATTTAACATTTTGTAGATGTAAGTTGCTGGACCAAGGAGCACCTAGACACAAAAATAGATTGGATACCATCGATGAGAAACCTAAGACTAAAAGACATTCCTAGCTTCATTCGTGCGACTAATCCTGAAGACATACTGCTCAACTTCTTTGTTCGTGAGTCTGACCGAGCCAAACGCGCTTCTGCTATCATTCTCAACACATTTGATGACCTTGAACATGATGTCATTCAATATATGCAATCCATATTACCTCCGGTTTACTCTATTGGTCCGTTACATCTATTAGAGAACCGACATATCGACAAAGACAGTGACATGGGACGGATGGGATCAAACTTGTGGAGAGAGGAGACAGAGTGTTTAGATTGGCTTGATACTAAGTCTAGAAACAGCGTCGTTTATATTAACTTCGGTAGCCTAACAGTGATGAGCGTGAAACACCTCGTAGAATTTGCTTGGGGTTTGGCAGGAAGTGGCAAAGATTTTTTATGGGTGATTAGGCCGGATTTAGTAGTGGGAGAGGATGCGATGGTTCCTTCGGATTTTTTAAAGGAGACCGCGGGTCGGAGAATGCTAGCGAGTTGGTGCCCTCAAGAGAAAGTTCTTTCTCATCAGGCGATAGGAGGGTTCTTAACACATAGTGGATGGAACTCGACGTTAGAGAGTCTCTCTAGCGGAGTTCCGATGGTGTGTTGGCCGTTCTTTGCAGAACAACAAACGAATTGTAAGTTTTGTTGTGATGAGTGGGAAGTTGGGATGGAAATTGGAGGAGATGTGAAGAGGGAAGAAGTTGAGACGGTGATTCGAGAGCTTATGGATGGAGAGAAAGGAAAGAAAATGAGAGAGAAGGCGGAAGAATGGCGTCGCCTGGCAGAGGAAGCAGTAGAGCATAAGCTTGGTTCTTCTAACGTTAATTTTGAGACACTTGTTAATAAGGTTCTCTTAGGATAGAGACCCAACCAAGTATGTCATGATCAATTGAATCATTACGTGATAATAAACGTGTGAAAACATATATCTATGTTTAATTGTTGTCTCTCGTAGTTAGGAAAATATTTGCAATGCATTTATATATATGTGAAACAAAAATTGCATGGACAACAACTTGCACCCCAAAACAAGGTGGCGAAATAGGATTGAGGAACTTAGCATATTGGAATACCTTGTTTCGACTTGTACTGATTTGGCCACTATTTACAGCTAGTGGATTCTGGTGAGTATTAGAGTTCACCGAAATATGATTTAAAGACATCAAACTTTGAAATCACAACTCACAAAAATACAAAATACTCACAAATGTTTAATTTATAGATAAATTGATGAAGAACATATATAAATGATGACGATTAGACTAAAATCTAATCTGTTTGGTGTGATTGTGCTATTTTATATGGTGTAATGTATTTTTATATAATAAATGTTAAACTTAAATAAAATTATAATTTATCAAACTTAAAACAAAAATAGTTGGGGTTGATTAGTAAATTTTCAAAATAAAGCATATTACAGTAAAATATCTATAAATTAATAGTCACGACAAATTAATAAAATCTTTCGGTTCCGAGTCGGGCCAATATAAAAATTAACGAAATTCGTAAAATGATAAGATAATAATTTTTTTGAAACTCGTATGTAAAATATGGTCCCAATAATAGTATAAATTAATAATTATATATAATTATGCATATATATACATATAACTATGATAATGTACTAAACATGGCTTTAATGATTTTTATTTTGACTTAAAATTGAAAATCTCATTAGATGTTATCTTTAAATTTACTTGTTGCATCAACAAAATTTAGGATTGTTTTTTCGGTGTGTAACATAAACTTGTGAAAAAATTTAGACAAAATAATTTATTTTTTATACATAACTCTTTCTAAATTTATCCATCGATATTAAGGATAAGAAGCATGATTTCTTCTATATTTTATACATAGTATATCATTTTAATTTTATCATTTATCTACTAATAATACCAATCCTGAAAAATCATGAAAGGAAACAGAAGTTGTGTCCCTTTGTAATGTTTATGGCATATTTATAGTATTTTAAAAGATGCATTTGCAACGTCTCGAAAAATCATGACTTTTCGTAAAAGATAGTTTTTTTCGAAGAGTTGTGTCTTTCGTCAAAAGCTTATTCTAAAAAAATAGTTAATATTATCGAACAGGTGTATCCTTTCGTAAAAAATAGTTTTTTTGTTTCGAAAAATCGTGTCATTTCGTAAAAGTGGTTATTTTCCGAAGAGTTGTGACTTTTGGTATTTTTAAAAAAAATATTATTACTATTGAAGAGTCGTGTGCTTTCGTAAAAACGGTTATTTTCGAAGAATTATGTCTTTTCGTAAAATAAAAGTTTTTAAAAAAAAAATTCGAAAATTTGTGTCTTTTCGTAAAAGAGGTTATTTTCCGAATAATTATGTCTTTCCGTGAAAGGAATTTTTTTTTTTTAAAATGTGTTTCGAAGAGTCGTGTTCTTTCGTAAAAGCGGTTATTTTTTGAAGAGTTGTGTCTTTTCGTAAAAAAAAGTTTTTAAAAAATATTTATTATTATAGAAGAGTCGTGTTCTTTCGTAAAAGCGGTTATGTTTTGAATAGTTGTCTTTCCGTAAAAGGAAAGTTTTTTAAAAAGTTTGTTTCGAAGAGTCGGGTCCTTTCATAAAAGCGGTTATATTCTAAAGAGTTGTCTTTTTCAAAAAAGAAATTTTTTAAAAAGTATTTATTATTATCAAAAAATCGGGTCATTTTGTAAAAAGGGTTATTTTCGGAAGAGTTCCGTAAAAGGAATTTTTTTAAAAAAAAATGTTTCAAAGAGTCATGTTCTTTCATAAAAGCATTTATTTTCCAAAAAATGTGTCTTTTCGTAAAAAGAAAATTTTAAAAAAATATTTATTATTATCGAACAGTTGTGTCCTTCGTAAAACGGTTATTTTCCGAAGAGTTGTATCTTTTCGTAAAAAAAAGTTTTAAGAAAAAATTATTTTTATCAAAAACTTGTGTCTTTTCGTATAAAGCAGTTTTTTTCCGAAGAGTTTGTGTCTTTTCGTAAAAAATCTGGTGGTTTTATGCTTAGTAGTTGTATTTTTATAAGTTTTGAAAAAATAATTATTATTATCGAAGAGTTGTGTCTTTTCGTAAAAAGCTGTTTTCCAAAGATTTATGTTTTTTCATAAAAAAAAGTTTTTACCAAAAATAATTATTATTGTTAAAAAGTTTGAAAATGAGCTGAAGAAGATGGTTAGAAAGACATTTTCATTTTCTTAATATTTACCGATTACACTGACATTTTCTTTTATAGTCATAAAAAGTGTCTTCTCAACAATGAACCAAATCATCAAGGGTTTCAAACACCATCAAGTCATGTTTCTTTAACTTCATATGGTTGCAAAATACATAGAAATTAAAATTCGATTATAAGCTAAGTTGTTAGTAAAGTTCAAACAAATTGAAAAACTGAGTTTCAAACTTTATCGAAATCTCTTAAGACTTTGAAATACTAGTATCAGGCTACGAGCCAAATGTAAAATCACGCAACATCAATTATGTTTGAGACCTCAAAATGAAGAATACTTATATATGGACTATTATGGGAATCCACTATTATGATTAAAACTAAATTTGCAAATTAAGAAGATAAAGTTTCTGGAAAACAAATTATTAATTGGAAAATGCTACTGAGTGATCCTGACGTCAAGAGTTCGAATCTCTCTCACCCCAACTCTTTTTTTCTTTTCCATGAAGCTCATGATAGGCCCAATTTACTCAACTGAAGCCCATTTAATTTACGTTATTTGGGAGAGAGTTTGTAATTCGGTGGACAACAAACGAGAGAGAAATTACTACGTTTAATTCAAAATAACCGGTTTAATTAAAAATTGAGATAAACCGAACCGAAAATCGAAGAGAGAACATTAAAATAAAATCAAAAGGCGTTACAGTTATCGGAATTCGCATCTCCAACAATTGTACTTATAGACTCTTCTCTCAAACTACAAAAAACTTAAATTACATAATCCCTGCACAATTCGTATTCACATATTAAATGAGAGATAAGATAACATTGAGAGGACAAGACACCGATGCTGTTGTTGTCTACTAATCACATTGACATTTTATCAAATTATGGATTTTACTCAGCACATGTAATCCAAGGACAAAGATGAAGAGGCAAAATAAGACACTGTTACACCATTGAACATCTAATAAAGACAAATCTAATTGATAAATACAGAAAATTTTAAGTGCAGCAACATGCTTTTTTCAAAAACGACCGGAAAATGAAACCTCACATTCACATTGAAAAAACCTTGGCAGGTTAATCGGTTAAGAAACAAATAAAATAAGATTCTATCTTTGGACATGCAATTCTATATTCGGTGGAGTTTTAAAGAATGTGTGTAACCAAAAGGTTGAATTTCCTTTTTCCTTTGTGGAAATTTGGTTAAAAGATAAGACTTTTGAGCTTGGAATGTACCAAATCATACAACAATTATGTATATTAACCTTTTGGTGAAAAGAGAAACCATAAAGAAGCTAAAGTCCCTATCCTAAAAGATAGAACCATGGTCACTGACAGAACAAATCTTTCTAATTGGCTTCAACCAAAGGCTTTCGAAAAGAATATACCAAATCAGAACAAAGAAAAAAGTCCAAAGCTTTGAATCAGAGATAAAAGAGAGAGAACCAAGCTTTTTGCTAGTTCTTGACTGAAGTAAAACATTCAAGAATCTAATAACAGATAGAGAAGAAGAAGAAACTAAACCCTAAGCTTCTTCTGAATTCGGAAAATGCAGCTAGATTCTTCCAAAGACTATTTATTTTCCAAAGATGTCATGAGTTGAAAGACATCATATTTATGATCAAAAGAGTTTCAGGATTCAGATACATACATGCTTGCAAAAAAATCGAATTTCACATATATATCCACCAAAATCCAACATCTTCCATAAACACAAGAGCTTCTCCATGTTTTATGCAGACAGTCAAATACCACACACAAAAAAATCAAACAAAATTTCAAATAGTACGAAATATATATAGGTGAAGAAAGCTTCAAGAGACTGTAAGCGGTAACACTTCGGTCTCTGACTCAAAACCTTTGACAAACTTATACAATAATTAAATGCAACCAATAACACTATAAGAGAGAGACCAATAACACTATAAGAGAGAGAGAACCAGAGAGACCGTTCAAACACAACTAATAACACAACCAATAAAACTATAAGAGAAATATATAGAGAGAGAGAGAGAATTCAAGCTGAAAAGATATAAGCACTATAAGAGAGAGAACCTGCAACAGATCATAGTAAAAGACTATGATCTTGGTCTATTGAAGCTGTAAAGATAAGCTAATGTTTTATCCAAAAAAAAGATAAGCTAATGATAAATCAAAAGATGGATTCAATCAAGGAATCAATACTCCATTAAGAGAAACTCATGTGAAGATCATAAGTTTTAAACAATGGAAGGGGCACTTACCTAACTGAAAGCAAGAAAGATATAATATGCCAATTGGATGGTGAATTATGAGCAGCTTGTTAATTCATCACATCAATGGGTAAGCCAGTGAGTTGTTGGTTGATATAGTTCTGATCAACAACATATGGTCCACTTGGTAACATCATTGGCATCTCCTGGTTAGCCATTGGAAGATGATAATATGGATATTGCTGGTAAGTCTCAGGTCTCATGAAACTCTACTCCTGATTATTCATAGGACTCAATGGAGGTCTCTCAAAGTGATAGTGTTGCATCATTGGAACTCGACTTGGAACAATACCCATTTGGTTCTGCTGGTACATCATTGGAGCTTGTGCATTGGGATTAAGTTGATGCCTAGCAGAGACTTGTTGATGGTTGACAAAAGTGCATGTAACGCCCGTGAACCAAAATTTAGGAAAGATAATTGAATTGGACCGAATGGTTTAATTTTAATTGTTCGGTTTGGCTGGTTTGGGTTAAGTGAACCCTAGGGCTTGAGTATAAAAGAGAGCAGCCTCTGTTTTGTGCAGATAAAACGTGGAAGAGGCTGAGAAATTGAAAGAGAAGAGAGCAGGTTCGTTTGTGGTGGTTTATAGAAAATAATGAGATGAAGACAGTTCTGACGCGTTTTAGAAGAACAGATGATCGAATATCCTAATCTGTTTGGATTTGAGTGAAACTTTTAGGGTAAGTTCTCCACTCTTATATCTAGCTTTAGTCGAAATCGGATTGTCTTTTAGATGAGTATTCTGAGATTTATTGTTGTTTTTCCGAGAGAGGTTCGTGCAGAATTGGATCTGCGATCAGTCCACTTCGTGGGTGTTTTCCCGTCGAACCAGAATGAGTTAGGAAACGATCTGCATATCGTTGGAAAGGTCTCGGTCTCACGATTCTAGATCAGGTTTTCGATCATGATTCTGAGGTAATCTCCGTTCTCAGTGTGCTTTCGAAGTCGGCGTGTCGTTTCTGTTTTTAGAAAACTCTAATCCGGTTTAGGAGAAACTCGAATTGGTTTGGTTTGGTTTAGTTAACCGGTTTGGTTTATTTTGGTTTGGTTTGGTTTAGTTAACCGGATTGGTTTGGTTTGGTTTTGCTTAGTTAACCGGATTGGTTTGGTTTGGTTTTGTTTAGTTAACCAGATTGATTTAGTTAACCGGATTGGTTTGGTTGGTTGGTTTAACCGACTATTTCTGTTTGGGTTAACCGACTGGTTTGATTTGCCTTGTTCATTAGGCAAAGGAGGAGAGTTGCCAGAGGTTGAGGTCTGAGGCAACTATTAGGCTAAGGTGAGTGCGTGACCATGGCTTCTGGGCCGGTAGATTCGTTAGGGTTGTTTGGTGATAGGTTTAGAACGAATTGATTGATATTGATGTGTTTGTTTGAGACTGTGTATTGTGCTTGTTGTATGTGGATTTCTGTTTTCGACAGGTATGTGAGGTGCTGTCGATCGACACCTAGAGGGTGTGTCGATCGACATGCACATGCAGAAGGTGTCGATCGACACCTAGTGGTAGTGTCGATCGACAGCCTGTCTGGTTGGCTGTGGTTGAGCCGTGTTGTTGTGTTTTGTGTGCTGATTGATGTATGTTTGCCTGAGCGGATCCATCGCGTCTGAGTGCGCAGTCGTAGATGGGAGGACCGTCTCACTGGGTATTTATGATAATACTCACGCATCTCTTTTTTCCATGTGATGCAGGTAAAGGCAAATTGTGATCGTGGAATCATGGCAACGAAGAGGGAGATGATCTAGGGTCTCGGTTTCGTGCTGTGTGATTTTGTTGTTTTCCATTTCTGTTTTAGAACCTGGTTAGGTTGCTGGTTTTGTGGAATTGGAATTTATCTTGGATTGGTTTAGTTTAATGGAATTGATTTCTGGTTTAATTGTTTATTGTTATCCGCTGGTTGCTTGTATTTGTTGCTTGGTTGTTGAGGATAGCATTTATGGGAATGCTAATCCGAGACCAAGGGTTAAATTTTTTTTTTTTTTTTTTAAAATAACGGGTTGGGTCGTTTCAGTTTGGTATCAGAGCCCTTACGGTTTTAGGACGGGCTAGAACTGCTAAAATTGAAATTGGTAAATTGTCAATTCTATGGGTTTGGGGGTTCTAGATCATCTTCCTTCGAGCCTTCAAAGAGATTCCACGGTAAGTGTTGTTTGTTTGTGTTTTGTTCTTTAGTGCTTAGCGTGTGTTGTGGTAAAACATTAGGTTGGCTAGAGGCACTAGAGAATATGGCCTTGGTGGCCGGGGGACCGTGGAGGTCAGGATTGTGGTTGGGGACCAGTGAGTGAGTCGGCTAGGATGCGGCTCAGGGTTCCACGTTGAGACTATGACAGAGCCGTAGACGTATCAAGAGGGTCTGTGTATTCGTGCGAGTGCCAGTGGGAGTGCCTATGTGAGAGCCAGTGTGAGGGCTGTGGGGCCAGGGCTGGTACTCGAGCTGGTGCTGGATTGGCTCGCTGTTCGGGTGCGCCCGCAGAAAGATTCCAGTTGACCGTCTGGCAGATCTGTTGCAGTAGTTGTGGTGGCGGCACTAGTGAGTGAGTCTGCCGGGAGTGCGACTCAGAGTGTTGCGCATGTGGCTGAGAGTGATCCGTAGACGTTTCAAGACGACTTGAGCGCCATTGAGACTGCCATCGTGCAGCCAAGTGTGAGCGCTAGTGTGAGGACTGGTGGGGATAGTGTGGTCCCAGGTTGGTTGCCGAGGGCCGGTGTGGGTCCTCGTGAGGTTGGTAGTGCGGGTGCGCCCGCGGGTGAGCTCAGGGTCAAGATGATCGTCTGGCAGATTGGCTTCAGCAGTTTTGGGAGCGGTTACCGAGGGCGATGCCGGTTAGGCTCCGGTGATGCCACGAGTGGCAGAGGTGCGGCTGAGGGCTGCGGTTGTTGGTAGGGTTCCGTCTTATCTGCGGATAAAGGAACATATGTAGAGAATAGGTATAGGATTCTTTGCGAGTGGTATGTTGCAGCTAGGAGGGTTCAGACAGTGTTGGCCTGGGCGGACTTTTGGGCAGAGTGTGATGCCAAGTTCTTTCCTCGAGAGGTTGCGGATCGTTTAGAGACGAGGTTTTTGGAACTGGATCTGGGAGAGAGATCAGTTCGTGGGTATGATTTGGAGTCTAACCGACTCATGGTTTGTGATGGTTCATGCTAGTAGGAGCATGGAGGGCGAGAGGCGTGAATGTTCTAGTGGCTGGTAAGTTGGTGCCAGCGGACTTGGTGATCAGTCCAGTGGAACTGTACGATGGCATCCTGTGTTTGGATTGGCTTGATCGGTACAGAGTTCATCTTGATTGTCATCGGGGTCGTGTTGTTTTTTAGCGTGAAGGAAGAAGGTTAGTTTATCAGGGAGGAGACCGACTTCTAAGAGTCTCGTGATCTCTCGGGTGTAGGCTGAGGCTATGACTGAGGGGTTGCGAGGCTTACTTGGAGACTATTGTGCTGGCGGAATATGTTGGTAAGGTTGCAGTGAGGGATTTTCGGGTTGTCCAGGACTGTGAGGACATCTTTCGGTCGTTGCAGGGATTACCGTCATCGCGGTCGGATCCTTTGACGATTGAGTTGGAACTTGGGACGACGCCGTTATCTAAGGCACCTTACCGGATGACTCCAGCAGCGTTGTAAGAGCCGATGAGGCGGCTAGAGGATTTGTTGAGTACTTCACCGTGGGGAGCACCGGTGTTGTTTATGAAAAAGAAGTGTGGTTGTTTCCGGTTGTGCATCGTTTATCGAGGGCTTAACCGAGTCACCGTGAAGAACAAGTATCCTTTTCCGAGAATTGATAAGTTGTTGGATCAATTGTGAGGGGGCTACGTGGTTCTTCAAGGTTGACTTGGCATCCAGTTAACACCGGATTTCTATTGATTAGGTGAATGTCAGGAAGACGGCTTTCTTGACGAGTATGGGACGTGTAATGTTGGTGGTGATGCCGTCCGGGTTGACAAATGCACGAGATGCGTTTATGAGGTTGATGAGCGAAGCCTTTCAGGAGTATCTGGATAAGTTCATGATTAACTTCATTAGCGGTATGTTGGTGTATTCGAAGAGTCCCGGGGAAACTTGAGAACTAGGAGAAGGCAGTTTTGGGGAAGTCGAAAGAAAAGAAGTGGTGAGCAAGTGAAGTGTCTGGCAAGTTATTTCAGGAGTTTCATCAAAAGTTTTGCGAGTTTGACTCAATCTATGACCAAGCGGTTAGAGGAGGTTCCTTTTGTGTGGTCTTGGGTTTTGAGGTAGAAGTGATGGGTGGAGTTGTAGCGGTTGGGTTCAGTTTTGGTTTACCATCGTGGTGAACTTAGCTAGAGGTGGATGCTCTTAGTCGGAGGCGGTATGGCTTGGCTCAGGAG